>OMNN01098890.1:6566-24873 GCA_900302755.1 Chromis chromis | reverse complement strand
GAGGATTTTGAACCAGGGTTCATAAAGAAGGTGGAGTCTGTTTCCCTCGCAACAATTTGTTTTAATCCTAAATAATACTGTAAAACATGTAACAGGTGTTGTCTAGCAAAATTGTTGGCAACCAGTTTCTCCCACTGTGTGCAAAAGACATAAAAATATTCATGCCCATGCCCCAGTGAATTTCTATTTGTCCAAAAAGTTTCTTTTTGTCTGAAAATGGCATAAGCAAGTTGTAAAAGAAAGTAAGACATTGCATTACAGATATTAAAGATGAATTTTAACTATTTCAATGTTTTTTTTCTACCTTTTTACTAAAAATGCAATGTCCAAAATTATTCATACCCTATGAAACTGTCACCGGTGGAGCTTCTATACCATTCCACGTGGTCCTGGTATTTTCTGCCGTGTGCTTGAACGTTCTTATACACTATAAATGGATCACAGCTGATGCAATAGTTCTCTATCAGTAACTAGTCAAGTGGGAGTTATGGCTAAAACCAAAGAGTTGAGTGAGCTCGCTATTAAGGTCTATCACTGAGAAAGACTTGCACATAGTGGCTGCTCACAAGATGGAAAAGGCTGTAAAGTAATTTCCCGATGTTTTGAAGTGACCACAGTGCAAAGCATTATCAAGAAGTACAAGGAGTTCCACATTGTGAAAAAATTTCAAAGGGCGGCGTAGGAAGCCAAAAGTGACCTCTGCAATGGCAAGAATGGTAGTATGAGAGGCCAAGAAGAATCCAAGGGTCAGCACCAAGAGCATCCTGATTAATCAGAGTAATTCTGGTACTGAGAGACACTCCAGCGGACACTAAACAAGGCTGGTCTCCATGGACGCAGATCAAGGAGGACTCCACTTCTACAAGACAGACACAGAAGAACTCACCTGGACAAAGAAGAAAGCTTTTGATCATCAGTTCTGTGGTCCGATAAGATTAAATGATTGACCACAGGGATGTGGTTTCCATTTGGTAAAAGAACAGAGAAGCATTAAACCCCAAGAACAGCATTCCTACAGTCAAACGTGGTGGGAACGTGATGCTTTGGGGCTGTTTTTTCAGCTGATGAGCCCAGCAACCCTTTAGAGTAAACGGCATCATGAGAAGAGAGGATGACATTAAGATTCTACAGTCTGCAGAAGAACTTTGCTTAATGGAAAATGATGAGAAGATGTTGGGGTGGCCCAACCAGAGTCCAGACCTGAAGCCATCCAGAAGCTGTGGAGGAACTGAAGAGCAGAGTGATGGAGAGGAAGCCTTCAACCTCAAAGAGCTGGAGATCTATTGTTCTAAAGAAATTCACTATAAATCTATATTTGACATGGGTATGAATAATTTGGGGCTTAACTCCACATAATTCGCTCACTCTAAGACTAAGTTTTTGGAGCTTTCTGCGACTGATTTGATTATTTATCACATAAAACTTTATTAAGTTGTGGAAAAAGTTGTGTGAGCTATTCAACAACCGGTTCCAGATTATTATTTCCCAGCATGATGTGTAGCAAACATTCATGCACTCAAAGGTTTAAGCAGAAAGCCAAACAAAATCCCTAATTTCAATAAAAAAATAATTAAATACAGCACGTTTTTTGGCCGTATATGATACATATTTACAACCTTTAATGGATTTTCTTCCTCTTTCCAGGATGACAAGGACCTGGTGCACGAGTTTGTGGTGGCCGAAGGGCTGACGTGTTTGATAAAAGTGGGAGCTGAAGCCGACCAGAACTACCAGAACTACATCCTCAGGGGTACGTGCGCTGCAGAACAGCACCGCTTTGCGCCAATAAGCCGACAGCATTCTTTCCTCATGCCACAATTTCCAACGCGGGGATGTTATTAATCAATCGTCTAACACTTTTCTTTCCATAAACCTATCTGCGGCCACATGTGTTTATATAAACTATGTAAATTAATGATTCTGCTTGATGACCTCCTCACACTCGCACACTTAAAGCTTATAAACAAACTCAAATGTGTGCCACGGTTAATGTGGAGGCTGGGCCAAGTTCAGCAGCTGCTTAATTTATCTGTCCCATGTCGGAGAGGTGAAGGATCATGTGTGTTGAGGTCGACGAGGGGCAAGGACTGCATGTTTTTGGGGATACTAAAGGTCCGTAGCTCTCGCTCTAAGGTCACTAGCATTTAACAGCCTGCTGTGAGAGGGCAGGTCACGCATGCTTAAGCATCTAATAAAAGTCCTGGCAGGATGTTACAAATCATAAAACTAATTTCCTCTTCTCTCTATTTCTTTTTTTTTTGTCGATTTTATTTTTCTTTCTGTGTTCCCTCGTCGCTTCATCCAGATTTGTTGCACTTCTGTTGATTAAACTAAGCCACAACATCAATGCTTTATTAGGTTTACTATGTATTATATGCACTATAAATACTGGCACAAAAGTAATAACCTTGAAACCAACTTTATGGATTTCAGTTTAAAAGTGCAACTGCATAGTTCCGACACCTCTTTTGGTTTCTTCATTAACTTTCTCAACCCCAAGAAGTTTCTGGGTGTTTTTGCTTGAGTCACATTTTTACCCACTGTGGGCTCTTTTTTCACTGCAATATAAAGTCCTGCACCTCTATGGAAACAGAACAAACACGAGGAAGTAGAGAGAACTCAGAAATTCCTTCTGTGCAGTATGACACAGTTATAATGCCATAAATAATAAAACAAGGAAAAAAAAACAGAAGTCGAATTTTCTTGGTCATTCATTTTACAAAAAACAAACAAACAAACATACTGGAATCAGCATGTATAACATGTATTATTCCAAGAACCTATTGTTACAACTCTGGAAAAAAAGTGGCTTTACATGCTATAAATATTTTACTGCTTACACTTGTAATTTGTTTCCATACTCGTCTCCTATCTGCTCTGTGTAAACACAGCCTGCAGTTCAACCTACTTAAGTTGAAAAGTCCCAAAATGTTTGTCACGAAACTGTTGGTCACTGCTCACTAATGGCTTCACTGTTGAGTCAAGGAGTGCACTTTTTTTTTCTTCTTATTTGATCTGATTACCATAAACTGTATGTTATTAGCACATTATTAAATGTAGAAGAAAGTGATCGTGATGAAATATCTTGTTTTTTAAGTTTCATTCAGTTGTTTTTGTCCAACA
The DNA here is from genome assembly GCA_900302755.1 of Chromis chromis. Classification (NCBI taxonomy): domain Eukaryota; kingdom Metazoa; phylum Chordata; class Actinopteri; family Pomacentridae; genus Chromis; species Chromis chromis. The sequence continues at coordinate 21,750 of OMNN01098890.1, read as the reverse complement.
AAACCAAAAGTTACATGCGATTATTATTATAATAATGATAATAATCTATCCTTTATTGATCCCCTTTGGGAAATTCCTTCTCTGCATTTGACCCATTCTATTCAAAGTTAACCATAACTATGCATACTAGGAGCAGTGGGCTGCTGTGGTGCAGCACCCGGGGAGCAGTCAGGGGTTAAGGGCCACAGTGGTGACTGGGACAAGCAGTCGCTCTCACTTTCCCACCTCAACCTCTTGCCAGTCTGGGGGCTTGAACCGGCGACCCACCGGTTATAAGTTCACTTCACAAACCACTAGTCCACCACTGCCCCTCAAGGATCATCAGAAAGTTCAGCACCTGACAATTCTGTCTGTTTTAACAGTTATGTGCTTTGACAAATGGAGTAATTTTGGCGATTTAATAAATCTGTTGTTGTGGTTGGGGTTCAAAGGGTTGAATAGAGCTAAAACATAAATGCTTTATTCGTTAAATGGTTCTACTTGTATAATACACAATAAATGTCGACACAAACTCATAGTATTGGATGCATCTTTATAGACTTCAATTTAAAACTTCAGTTGTCTAGTTCAGACTCCTCTTCATCTTTCTTCATGCTGGCATACTGGAAGTCACAGTGTAGTTGACCCTTGTAATTTTGTTGCGCATTCCAAATAGATGTTATCCTCCTCATGTTTATTCATTTAGATGCACCACGTTCCCAAATGCTCCCTCAGTAAATTTCCAACCTGCTCACTGTTGACCTTTTGAATTGCCGGAAAAAAAGAATCAAAGAGCAAAGGGCGGAAGTCTGTGACAAAGTCCTGATGATGCCCCCTGGGCAGGTTATAAACATGAACATGACCCCTGCGTGGGCTACGTCTGCACGCTCAGATCTGAAATGTTTCATCTGAACTCGGCCTGGTCCCTGACTCAGACAGATAAATCACGAGGGTTAAATAGCCAAAACATGACAGAGGAGGAGAACAACTGGCTTTTTTGGAAACTTCAGAGCTGACCACATGCAAGAGTTGTTAGTGTCATTCTGCTGTGAGTGATGAGACCACTTCTCATATCTGTTCACTCCTACTTATTGTGCCATCCCCCTTTTTCTTTTTTTTTTCCTTTCACACTCTAGAGAATTCAGATAAAACATGTGTGTCAGTGCGTTTCTGCAGGGCTCTTTATATTCTTTCATGTGCTAATTTATGGCTTCATCTTCCCCAACTCCTCCTCCTTCCCCCCCGCCCCCCATGTATCTCTCTACAATCGCCATGAGAAACTAAACCAAACTACCACTCTTCCCAAAAGCCCCTTTAACCCATTTCAACTCCTGACCTAATTTTCTCCCGACCAGCTGAGGAAATGTGGAGCGTAGTAGATCACCCTCCCTCGTGAGCCATGTGTTGGGGAACACAAGCCGAGCATGTGCTGGAACGCAGATGCACAGGTCAGAAAATGTATCTGGCTGCTTTACTGTTGATGACTTCCAAGAGGGGCTATGTCATGAGGGATCCCAAGGGGGGAGTAAATTAGTTGCCTGAAATTTTCACACACGGAGAGAGAGGAAGAGGAAGAGAGACGGAAAGTGAACCAACTGTGGTAATTGTTTGGTATCAAACACTGATCACTTCTAATGTGGGTTTTTCTCTTTTTTCATGCGGTGATGTCTTTCAAGTTGAGCCCAGTAATAAAAAAAGTAGGAGGAATGTGGCCTTGAACCCATCTGTCTGGTGTGCATTAAAAATCTCCCGACAAAACAATCTCCTTCATGAATAAAAATCAATCTTTTGTACTTGCGCAGTCACACGTGCACACCAGTCTGCATGCATTTTGCAACAACAGGTTCCCAGCTTTAGCTCGGTGGAACATTGCTTTCATTGTAAATGGTTGTTCGTGCTGCTCTCTTAGCAATCTACACCATCTCACACTCGTTTTTTTTTTTTTTCATTCTCAAAGCCCCTGGAGGTGTCTGTGGCCAGTTAGAGCTCCCTCTGAGATGTGGGTATTTTCTGGGGCTGCCTGGTTGGGGTACGATCCCCCTTAGCGGCCCCTCACACCTGGCTCGGAGGGCTTCCAGACCTGGGCTTAGCTCCTTGGAGACCTGCGCTTTTTTTTTTTTTTTGGCCCAGGGGAAAGCTTGTATGCCTTTATCACCCCATCAGAGGAAAAGGGTGTGAGGTCACCGTTTCAGAGGTGCCTGTACCATCTGGTCCTTCTGTAAACCTCACAGTTAGCTGCAAACACACAGGAGCCAAAAGGCTAATGAAGGATTCATTAGGACGGTTCGATCCTCATTCGCTACAGAATATCTCTGCTCGTTTATAATCTCTCTGAAATCGTAAATCTTTCATTGATGAAGTGATAATCTCAGGGAAACTTTCAGAATGGATGTTTCTGCAGTTAAGAATGTTGTCTCACGGGGTTTTAAAACGTTCTTTCTCTTTGAAAGTGTACTCACCGTCATTTATCTTTACATTTTTAGCTGCTTTCAAAGACTTTGGCTCTACAGCTGAAACATGACAAATGAATGCTGCCTTTTCTTTGAGTCAAAATATTTAATCACAGATAAAGAAAACTCAATTTTTCTGTTTCTTTTAGCACATAAGTAAAGGGCAAATTACTTTAACTGGAACACATCACAATGAAATGCATTTAAATACAATTAAATATGTCATGACACACATTCAGTGTTTACGACAGTGCCAAACTGTTTTGTGCTATTTTGTTTTTTTGAGAACAAATGCAAAGTGGAATTTGTGCAGCACATTTTTTTTTTACATTTTCCTTATTTACATAGCCTTAGCCTTTATCCATCCTCAATCCTGGTCAGCAAGACACATGATTTAAGTGTTAAAGAAAGTAGAAATACCCAACAGAGGCGACAAATTAAGCAGAGCGGATGCAGTAATCAGTACAGAAGATAAATTATTAATGAAAGGGAAGGGGGAAAAAGGCTTGAAGTCCCATTAAAACCATATCTGTGCATCTCTTCCAAGAAAACATATTATGGATTGCCACTGAGAGTAGAATTTAGTTTCAGGAATGACAGGTCATCAGGTGGAATCAGTGATTTCTATTAAAGCACTGACTAAAAGTGGCATCTGTAGGCGTGCTTCCATAACAGATTTTATATGCATATTGTATCACTGCAATAGAAAAAATTAATGGACGCATTTTTCTGATAAATTCTCATGTAGCTTCTCCTATTACACTGCATCCTGTGCTAACAATTTACTTTTTTGCCATTTACACTCTCACCTGATCTGGAATCTGGGTGAAAAGCCCACATTTCCTGTCACAGACTAGATTTTCTAAAGCCTGAAAATGGAGCCAAGAGGTGTTGCAGAAGTCTAGTACAATACAATACAATTCAGCCTTGTCAGACTTCTAAAGATTAAGCTGTTCATATTGGAATCATGAGCCATCATTTAGAGTCAAATCTGAACTACTAATGTATCAGGTGCACACCCTGCCAGATATGTAGGTGTTTCTTGTATTGTGTCCCCCTTGGAATTGCTTTTGTGCCATTCAGTTTTACAAGACTTTCTGTTCCATTTATGTAAAACGTACCAAATAACACGGGTTGACATAGTAACACGCCGCTGTTGACAGCACAGTAAGTGCTTCCACAGCCCCCTAAAATAAAAGCAGCTTGTGCAAAAGGTCAGAGAAGTTCCAGCAGTAAGCTCAAACTTTTTCATTGTGGTAAGAGAGCGATCCCGATGGTACTAATTATCATGAGCAAAACGGGGAGATGAGTTGGAGGAACAAATCACAAGGTTTTCTCCTGGATCGTCGTTCCAGTTGCAGAATTTATAATAAGAGCACCAACAAAAGGCAGCGACCGTGTTTAATTGGTAACTGTAAAAATGGGAGCGTCAGACAGAGAGGGCAGATTAAAGACAAACCTATTACAGTCGACTTGAAGCAATTATTCTCCGCTTTGAAATGTCCACTGTTGACATTCCTCGCCATAAGCCATGTTTTTAGCTACACTTTCCCTGTGTGCGCTTCTTAAAGGCCATGCCATTTCTGTCTGCACACTGCTGTTGACACAACACTTGCCATCTCTAAGCCACAGTGGAAACAAATTGGAAGTGAAGCTTAGCTGTGGGAATATAGGGATTTTTTTTAATACACCTTTCAGGTACGTTTTTGGAAAACACTAAACACTGCACGGATTATCTTCATACCTAGAGGGCTATATCTCACCCCATGCTGTATTATGATACACAGCCTTACATGCTATAACTTGCAAATTTATAGTTTTAACAGATGCACAGTAGGACTTGTTGTGAACAGTCGAGAAGTATCACTGTACGAAATAAGTCATGCCCGTATTTCATTTTTCTGCTTTTATCCCACCTTTTCTCTTGTGTATCTCTCTCCTGCTACCGTTTTAAGATCTCCTGTTTTTAATGACACGGCTGTTATAATGCCATAAGTTGAAGCACCTTGACTTCCCGACTTCCAGAGGGAAGTGCTCAGACAGCCTCAGTGGGGAAAAGGGAGATGTGTTCTAGTCAAGTGTTTCATTGCCTCTTAAACTGTCTGGGACCTGGAACATTACTCCCAATACAGCGCTCAGTGCAGCTTTTAGTGTCACACAGCAGTAACTTTAGAGGGCAGCACTTCTTGCAAAGCTGCAAGTGCACCTGAAACACAAGAACCTTTTGTTGAAGCTGTTTTTAGTCTCTGTGGCGTTTTCTGGCTGTAGGGGCATTAAGTTTTATCAGTGGCAGATCAGCAGGGCGGAGCATCAAGTGGCACATGTGTTCAGCAGTTTTCATCTGTGTGCCATCATGAGGGTGTGGGATCCAAACACAACAGCGAACAATTTTCACTTATTTACTCCTACTTTGTAGTTGTAGCAGCTGCTGTCAAGTTTGGTTGGATTAAAAACCTGCAGACTTCTGTAGGAATAATCAAAGTCTGTATATTTTGTCAAATTGGCATTTAACAGGCTGAACAAGAAAACCAACCAGCATGTTTAAAAGGCAAAAAATGCCAAAATTACACTTTATTAGAGCTAGTAACTGTAAAAACAGAAAAAAGATCATTGAATTTTCAACTTTCCGACGGTCCTTGAACATATGATGTGTGACGTGTGGTTCAGTTAAGAAAAATACCACAAGATATCCTTAAAATTATATTTCATCAAACTCAGTTTACTCAGTAACCAGATTCTGTAAAAAACAAAAAATTGTCCACTCCTCAGCGCAACTGTGAAGCTATTGGTGACTCAGCTGCGACAAACAGTGACTTGACAAAAATTGATGGACTTTTAAGCTACACTGGGCTGAACTGCAGGCCGTGTACACAAAACAGATAACCCTGCTTCTAGCCATGGTTGTGTTGTTCTCAGAGAGGAGCAGGACTTTGTATTGCAGTGAAAAAATCTTAAATCTTCTTAAATCGTAAAGTCCTTATGGTTTCATAACGTGGGCTTACTGCATATCAGAATAAACAGCAGAACTGTCCGATGATACTATATTTTTGTCTGTTCACTAATGAGTGATCTGGTTTTGAAACATTTGGATGGTAAGTAGGGGCCTAGAGGTAACACCTATTATAATATAAAATGATGGAAGATCTGGATAGTGTAGACTTTTGGAAGAAAAAAAAGATACAGCATTAAAAATTACCAAAATAAGAGCCTAAATTTTATTACCCTGAAAATAGCTCAGAGCACTAAGGGTTAATTTAGAATCTGGACCATTGTTTTGACTATTGTGCTGAGCTCTGAGTGAAAAAGCAGCCATACTTGGGTTAACAGCAGCGTTGGAAGCTCCTCTTGGAAACAGTGTGTATTGTGTTGTCTGGCTGTGTTATAGGTCGTCTGCTCTGGAGAGGGAGACCTTTACGATGGCCCGTCGTCTGGATAAACATTTCCACTCTGTCTATGCTGAGCCGTGTGGCTTCGGTATCGATACGCAGCGCAGGTTCTGGTTATTATTGGTGTAATCACTTCCTTGTTTTTTGTGATCGTGCAAGTTTAGGGGGAGATAAGGCGGTGCTTTGTTAATTCCTCTAGGATAAAGGGGAATTTGAGAGGGGAAACACAGGAACTGCTGACACACATATGCGTTCGGAGGGAGAAGGAGCTCTCCAGGAATGCCCCCGTCGTACCAATTGAAACTTGAACTCCTGGTTTGTAATGAGATCCCACGGGAACACGAGCATGTTTTCCACCCAGTCTCCTGCTGAACCAGCCACCGCCGCTGCTGCTGCTGCCCCTTTGTGCAAATCTTTTCAATCTGAAAAACACTCACTCACGATATCCAGTCTTTGTGGTGATGTGGATTCATTTACTCACATTTTATTGCAGATATTGATCTAAAAGTTGCAGTTTTGAGGTTGTATGTTCATGTTTTGTTTGCTTCTTACCTGCCAAACGTCATATTTTTGTCCATAATATAGCTTTTGTACCTGTCTGAGGCTTTTCTCTTTTGGGATAACTTCATTTGGTCGGAGGAAATTTAGGAAATGAGCGTTAGGCATGGTTTCAGCCAACAACATCTCAACTCTCAGGCAACATTTTGTTTTTCTGCTTCCAGCGTGGCCTCTCTCTATAAATTAAATCACCAGCTTTCAAACATCCTCGTAAAAACGTGCACAACCCCATACGCTGTGTCATACCGACTTCAAAAACAGCAACCCGACCTGTCATTTTAACATCTTTTACAGCACAAACGCAACCTGTTGTCATGTTTTCAGTTAAACTTTGAGCCAAATACGTCCCACTCGCTCTGAGTCGGAGCCCTCCGGCCCTCACATGAGCAGACAGCTTGCATCTGAACCCAATTCAACCCCACCTGCCTGACCTATATTCCGCCTCCCCTTATTCTTCGCCCTACATCTGTAGAAGTTTTTAACCTAAGCAAACACACACTGGCCGTGGAATTACTACCACCGTCCCGGAGCCTGTTTTACTGTAACAGAATTCGGTACACAAGCCAATTATGCTTTAAGAATGTTTGATTTGGTTCATTTCTCGAGCTCTTATTTTATCATCTCTGACCTCGCCGTCTAAGATACATAAACTATCATTTGGAAAAAAAATAAATCTTTTGCAGTAATGTAGCACTCAGGCAAATAGACTGAAATCCTCGACATTTTAGAGGAGGGGGGGGTTTTACGAGCAATTTTTCTTTTCTTTTTTTGTAAGCTGACTGTTTTTTGGGACTGAATTCAGTGTGTGACTGGCCAGAAGCAGAGCGAATCACACCACTGCTCTCTTAAGAGCAGTAAGAATTTACCGCAGCTCATCTTTCAGCTCGCTTTACAAGTGGGTGGATGTCACGGAGCAGCTTTTATGCCAAAGTCTTTCCCACTTGGACGGGATGCAAAAACCTCATCTGCTGGACGTCATCCAATTTTTCATTGTTCTAAAGTGATTTTCTGAAATTTCTTTAGCACCTTTTCCAGAAGAAGTGTAGAAAATGGTGCATATTTTAGCCTTTTTTATTCTCCTGATATTATTGTAGTCTGCTCAGCTGTGCCCTACTCAGCACTGCAGCAGTTCATCAGGGCTGCAGTGCCTGTGGAGCTTGCTCAGCCAAATACCAAAGAGCCTCCCCTGCCTTGCTTCATGCTGTTGTTCCATTAGGTGCGTTTGTTTGTCTGTGGGGAATTTGTTTGGATTCTGGCCCACAGTAAATTGTGTCGAATGCTGGCAGACATGTATCCAGGTCTGAAAATGGAAGCATCCCCCTGTTGTTTTACTGTACGGGGCTCGATGTAAGTCTGGCAGTCGGCTCGGTGGCTGGAATAGTTCTGGCAGAGGCAGTTTGTCTGGCTCTAATGGTCTGGGTGATTAGCTGACTAGCAAATAGAACATAACCCATGAACATGTCTTAATCCAGTTCATATACAGTAATAGCTGACTAATAAACTTGTCTTTTTATGGCAGACAGACTCTAAATCAGGACCTTGCTGGGAGGCATGGATGCAGTCATGAGAAATGTCAGTAGCAAAAAGGAAATCAGTCAGCTTTTAGCATAATCATTAAGTATGCTTTCATTACTTTTTCTTACTACTACACTAAATTCTGCAAAATAGAATTGGTATATATAAGAACAGTTACATTTTTAGCAATGCTAGCAGCATGGCTGAGCTGGAGGAGAGAAGTTGATCAGCTTCGTAGGCCTTCTACTATGACTGTATGGTAGATTCTTAGCTGTGTTTTTGAACCATAAACTGGAGACCCGGACCTAAAACCTACCCTTCTTTATCATCTATTTTGCTCTAAGTTGGACCATAATTTACTAAATGAATCTTATGTTGTTTTCAAAAAGTCTTGAAATGAATGATTGAGACTCAGGATATCCGGAGCCCAATCCTTAGATCAGGATGAGGGCCAATCAAGGCTTTTTTTTCTGAACCATTGGGCATGGACAAGAGGACCTCTCAGGGTGTCCTATGGGGTCTGACACCAGGACGTTGGCAGTGGATCCTTTGGGTGCTCTGGCTTGTGCAGTGGGGCCTCTGTCAATCAAACTTGTTCCACTGCATCCTGTTGATGCTATATCAGAATGTGGTCTAAGAAGTTTGGAGGTCAAATTAACATCTTCGGCCATTGTCATGTTCCTCAAGATGCTCCTGATGGTTTTTTGCCATGTGGTGGGGTGCATTTTCCTGTGGGGGTAGGCCAGTTACATTTGGGATTTCCATTTGCATGAGGGAGTGTGCTTGTGCTGGGACAATGTTTATTTGGGTGTCTAAGTCTCATCAACACGGATGCCATTTTCTAGCAGAACACCACATAGTACTGACATACTTTACCTGTCAGTGGTCATAATGTTGTGGCTGACTGGTGTATGTAGGAACAATATCCTAATTGACACCTTTTTCATTTAATACATTTGTGCTGGCTGGTGGTCATTAAGCCTGACAGAAGACTTTATCATGGTGCCCTTTACTAGCTAAACAACAACTCTCTCTGGAACTGCCTGCCTCCTCTGGTCGCTACAGTAATAAATACTAAGAGGCTCCACTTGGTGGCATCCCTTGTTACCATAAACTCATTAGGAAAATGTTTACTGAGGTAACAAATCAAGGGGGAAGTGTCATCTTCTTATAGACTTCTATCCAATTACGCCTCTTTTTTGTAACTGGAGGAGCTAATGTCTTGCTGGCTGTGAGAAACAGATTTTTGACTAGTTCAGGCAGCAGAAACACTTACTGTCTTGGTTATACACCTTTGCAGACACACACACAGACAACTGCTGACTTCAAATTGTTTTCATTATGCTACTTTCTGTTGGAGTTTGCAGGGTGGACACCTTTCCCATACATGTGGATTAGGTTGTATGTACGTATTCTGCATATACACACTGCTGCCCTTGTAGCATCGCCGCATGGACGCCAATTTTGGGCAGGAGAGGGATCTGTGTGGACTCTTGGGGAGATAACAAAATGTATGTATGCATGCTGTGGACACTGCACCTCACCACACTGCAAAACCGGATGCATCAGAACAAGCTAAATCCACGGAAGCCCCATCCACAAGACCAGTGCCAGACACCACAGGACGCCCCCCAAGGTCCCATGATTCAGAGCTGTTTTGATGCCATGAGATAGCTGGCTGATCAGTGTATACAGTGTAGCTAAAGCATTTATTTAGAGTGCAAGACCAGTTTTTACTTACCTTTTACTAATGTGTTTCTTCTAAGGGGAATAGCTGTGTCTTTTTGTGCTGGGCTGGGAGTGTTCATGGGGGTTTTTAGTGCTTTTTTTTGTTGCTGTAAACAGTGCTGATGAGAGCGAACCAAAACCGTGAAGTAGCAAGTCGTTAAAAAACAAGGGGGGTTTAAAAAGACACTATAAAGCTCCGTAGAGCGAAAAGGAACTGAGACTTTTTCCATGGGGTTCATCACTACAAGCGACCCTTTTCAAAAACAAGTAGTCATGTGGCCCACTGTTGATGTAAAACTATTGATTATAGCCGCTTTAGATATTTCCTTAACTGAGTGGGAAGGATGTGGGCAGAATCTACTGTATATTTAACATTATGTTACATTAAAAACACATGTCTTAGAGTAAATGTTTGATGAAAATATGTTATTGATGACTCTCTATCGGTAATGATCACCAGTATAGAGAACATGAAGGAAAGTGAATCCACAGGTGAGTCTGTGTCACTTCCCAGAAACCAGTGTGAACACTAAAATTCTCGTTTGAAATTTTTATAATTTACTCTAAATATAGTGACATAATGGAGCAAGAATGTACATAAAATGCCTCTGCCAGACCTCGCAGTAAAGCCCAGCCAGCTCATGTGGGTAAAGGGGAGGCACACTTCAGCACTGTGAGTGCAGCTTCTGGCTAATGCAGAGCATAACAAGATAAGAGGGCTGTAAGTTTCACTGTATGGGGATGGAGATTTGGCTCTGTCCCAGAGTCGTGGTAAAATAAATGTTGCGCGCTGACAGACAGTTTGGCTGACCCAGTTTAGATAAATTCCAAAATGTAAATGAAACCAAAGGGGGCATGAGTGGTAAGTGGGAGGAGGGGGGGGAGAGTGGACAGGTTTCTAGAGAGAAAGCTGATTTCTCGCATCTTTATAGATAAGATTTTTTTTTTAAACATCCACGTACGAGTCAGCTGGCCTGCGTTGGTGCTGCCTCCCAGACCTCAGAGTGCTTCTCACCTCCGTAGTGGTCACGGAGCAGCCCTTCCTGCACATTCCTGGGGCTGTGGAAGATAATTGCTGTGGTTTATGAGAGGGAGAGGCCCTGAAGAAACACTTCCACCAGACCTTTAGTTGTTTAAGTTCTCTGAGAATTCTGGTTCAGACTGGAGGAACGGGGTCTGTCTCCTCCGGTCCGTAGGTCTGTGGTTCCCCTTCTGCAGCTTTATATCAATCAAATGCTTCTATTCACTCTCAGGGCCAGTGTGTGTTACATATTGAAAGAAATTGAGTGTGAGAGTGCTGTGCAGATGCCAGGCTGCTCATTGAACACTTCCAAGTTTCTTTTTCTTTTAAGCTAAATCTTTCCTCCTTGGCTATCCTCTCCCATAATGGCGAACATCTAAATTCTAATCACTGAGCTTTGAAGGCAGCTCATTGTCCGCCAGCATCTTATTACGTGATGTACATGCAAAAGGGACTCAGCGATGTTATTGTTGTACTTTGTGTGAGGTATTGTAAAGCTGCTCATGATTATTTAAATGGAGGCCCACATTTTTTGGACCCAGATCAGTGCAGACTCTGGACTCACATGCTCCTCTTATTAACCCTCCTCCAAACTTATTGATGACTATCTGTTGGAGAGTTTAAAAATAAATCCAGAGTTCAGGACCCGAAGTCTTGGCTATTCACAGAGGTACGACACTGGGAAAGTATGCCACAGTTTAACCCTCAGAATTCCCAGAACTTCTTATTTAAAAAAGCACGATATCTTGTACAAAAAATCACAAAAATTACACCATTTCTCAGATCCAGAAACTGCAAAAGCAGACAGAATCAATGCATTTTTAAGCTTAAAATCATGATTTTTAAAAAAATAAAAATCACTTTATTCTACAATTAAAAAATACACCATTTGCACTAACCAGATCTAAAATCTAAAAAAATCTGCAGGTTTTGGCGCAATTGTGAAGCCACGAGTTACTCAGCTGAAACCAAAAGTCATATGGCAAAAAATCAGGTACCTTTCAGCTAAATTGGGCTAAACTACAACCTGTGCCCACCGAAAGCATTTAAGAGACAAGTATGGAAATAAATTAAAGTAATCAAATAATCAGATTTGGTAAAAACAGCACAACAGTGAATTCATTAGTGACTCGAGACAAAAATCCTGGAGTAGATTGAACTGCAGGCTGTGTTTTCATAGGAGACAAATTATAAATGTAAGTAGTAAAATATCGATAGTATGTAGAGGCACATTTTTTCCAGTTTTGTCAAAGCCTGTGGATGCTTGGGGAATGTTGTGCATGTCGATTCCAGGTTTTTGCAATTTTTGTAAAAGACATAATCAAGGAAATGTAACTTTTATTTTGGTTTTGGAGTGATTTATGTCATTGTAACTGTGTCCTACTGCACAAAAGACGTGTTTTATTTCTTACTACTTCGAGCCATTGTTGTACTGTTTCCATAGAGGTGCAGAACTTTATATTGTAATGAGCCCACAGTGAGTAAAAATGAGCAAGCAATGGCCTGAAACTGCAAGGCACTCAGAGTTGCAACAGGTAACCTAATTTTAATTGAATCAAAGTGTATCTTAAATTGTTCCATTTCCATCCACAAAGGTGATCGTAGTGAGAATAAGTAGATGTTTCCTTTAAACCGTTTCAAACCAGACTCTTGACAGTTGCCCATAATGAAAGGTAATTTCATATATTTTTTTAAACCGTTACAGTATCGTTTTACCTCACTGTTAAGTACATGTGGTTTCTGCTCCTTTAGGCGGAATTGTACATAAGCGGCCGCTGGCAGTGAATAATTTCATGAAGCAGCAGTTTTAATAAATTTGAGAAAAAAGGGTAATGATTGCGTGGTTTCTGGCGCGGTTTACGACTGAATATCATTGCTGTATCTTAACTGCTCGCTGGATTAAATTCACATACGATGGAGGCATTCTGATGTTGAGTTTAAAAAGGAGCCACCAGTTCGGTATCAGTAAATTTTTTGAAAGAATGTCTTGTGATAACATGTCACAGTGATCTAAAAGTCATTTCATTTGGCGGGAAGGTGATAACGTCTCGTCTGTCAGCAGCTGAACATTCATGTTGTGTAATGACACTTTTAAAAAAGCCTCATTAAGGCCATCTCATTTGTTCTGTTTTCAGTGGACATTCCTTAAAACCGCATTGCACAGGTGCACACAAGAGATAAAAGTGTGCGTTGATGTCTAACTTGAAATGAAGCGTCGTTACTCATCCAGCTAAAGTTGCAGCTGTTTGTGCAGAGAATTACTGAAATGCATTATTTCAGCCATGCTAGTTGCTCTTTATTTCTAACAGAGCTCTCCAGGAATCCATTGTGGACTCAGTAAACCAGCTGTACATCATGTCATTACTGCCGTCTCCCATCTGTCTGCAGTCGTCCCATTCAAAGTAATGCAATTGCTGCGGGGTGGCACTGTGAAGGAGTTAATCATGTTTTCATAACAGTCTGTTGTGGCCTGCTGTCCGTGCCTCTGACTGCTGTGACACACGGCCTCGGAGCTCGCAGCAGGAAAGGACTGTTAGGAATGCTTCTGGCCTGACATGTTGTGAGTAATTAACCCTGATTGATAAAAGATGAACTGTCGCCGCGGCAGCAAACACACACTCGTGCGTCCGCTCGCACGCACCGTGCACAGGCAGCAGCTGCACCTGGGAATTTTGGCTTATCTACAGCATATTCGCGATTTTCCTGCCCCTAGAGAGGCGGAGAGGGAAAATACATGACAAGAAACCGCAGGCTCTCATCACAACATGTCATAAGGAACAGTTTGAAATGCAGCAACAACAGATGAGATGGTTTTTGATTAAGGAGAATCTAATAAGTCTGTTTACTAAGTTGTCAGTTTACTAGATTTTTTACTGTTTCAAAGCACCTGGTTTAATGTACACCGATCAGCCACAACATCATGACCACTGACAGGTGAAGGTAATGACATTGATCATATTGGTACTATATGGTGTTCTGCTGGAAAACCTTCTGTGTTGATGAGACTTAGACACCCAAATAAACATTCTCCCAGAACAAGCACACTCTCTCATGCAAATGGCAATCCCAAATGTCACTGGCCTACCCCTGCAGGAAAATGCACCCCACCACATGGCAAAAATATCAAACCATCAGGAGCATCTTGAGGAACATGACAATGGGCCCAAGATGTTGATTTGACCTCCAAACTTCCTAGAGCCCATTCTGATCAAGCATCAACAGAATGCAGTAGAACAAGTTTGATTGACAAAGGCCCCACTGCACAAGCCAGAGTACCTCCACTGCCAACGTCCTGTTGCCAGACCCCATAGGACACCCTGAGAGGTCCTCTTGTCCATGCCCAATGGTTCAGAGCATTTTTGACCACATAAGAGGGACCAACACAATATTAGGCAGGTGGTCATAATGCTATGCCTGATAGGTGTATCTCTAAATTTGATCATGTTTAAGAAAAACAGGGATTCAGTTCAATTTAATGTTATTTATATAGCACCAATTCACAATATATGTCATCTCATAGCACTTTAAATAGTACAGTGACGACCTTGCAAATTTTAAACAGAGAAACCCAAACGAATCCAATGTTTGTCATGACTTTTTCAGGAAATTCTCTTGGATGTTAAACCCCAAAACTGTAACTTCTGCCAAAAAAAACTAGTCAAACAGGCAACAGAGTTCACATGTTCTCCTGCTTCAGTTCTTTCCCTCGTGTCAGCTAATGTATCATCCAAAGTTTGCTGCAGATTATGACTTATTCAGAAAAAGATTGTTCGACATTCAACATTTATTGAGTTGTCAGTTCCTTAGATCTTTACTCGTTCAAAGCACCTGGTCTGGCTACTAAAATATCTCTGTGCTTGATCATGTTTGAGAAAAACAGGAATGTCATGACCTATTCAGAAAGCTCTCTTATGTATTACCCCCCAAAAAACCGTAAGTTCCGCCAAAAAAAAATTCAAACAGCCGCTCCAACAATGTTTTTTTCCTTTTTTCTTCCTCTTTCCCTTGTGTCAGCTAATGCATCATCCAAAGTTGTTGTAGGGTATGACTTATTCAGAAAATTCTCCTATGTATTAACATGACAACAGAAGGTTAGATGGTTTTCTGTTAAGGAGAATTCAATAAGTCTGTTTATTGAGTTGTCAGTTCCTTACATTTTTACAGTTTTAAAACACCTGATCGGCTACTAATATTTCAATAAACTTCATAATGTTTGGGGAAAAACAGGAATGTCATGACTTACTCAGACAATCCTCTTATGTATTCCCTCCTAAAACTGTACCTTCCGCCAAAAAACTAGTCAAACGGGCCCTCCAACAATGTTTTTTTTTTCCTTTTTCCTTGCTCTTTTCCTTGTGTCAGCTAATGTTTCATCCAAAGTTCCTGTAGGTTATGACTTTTTCCAGAAAATTCTGTTATGTATTAGAGTTTCAAAGCGCCTGGTCTGCTGCTAAAATATCTCTGAGCTTGATCATGTTTGAGAAAAATAGGAATATTATGATTTATTCAGAAAATTCTCCTATGTATTAACACAGCAACAGGAGATT
>OMNN01098888.1:0-12475 GCA_900302755.1 Chromis chromis | reverse complement strand
CCTGAAGGCTGTTTGTTGTCCAGCAGCATGTATTCAAATATAATCATCTTTGTTTTGGCTTCTCTTCTGGAAAACATCCCCCCCCAAAAAAGTGTTTCCTTTTTTCTTACTGCACAAGAAACTTTACATGACATTCCCTTATATCTGAATGTAATTTATTTGATTAGACAGTCAGTTTTTGTATATATATTTGCCCCCCTTAATTGTCTTGTGATATTTATATTTTTTTAACACTGGTCTCCGATTTGTAAAGCATCTTTTTTTCCACTAACTAAGGTTTTAATGTCATCTAATCTAATGACGAGCTACATATATATCCTTTATCGTCGTAGTTTCAATCATAGCATCTGGACTTGGTTGAGTTAGCTCAAAGACGTTTCACCTTTCATGAATGGGAAGGACCTAACAACCCGCATTGGCACCGTTCACACCTGGCCACCAAAATTGAATCACCTGTTCCTTGGCCCATTATCAACATTTCCTGAAAATTTCATCAAAATCAGTTCATAACTTGCATAAGTTATCTTGCTGACAGACAGACAGACAGACAGACAGATAAATACTGGCAAAAACATTACCTCTGCTTAAAGTAAAAACAAAAACACAAGCAGACAGATACAACAGTCACACAGCACTAATAAATGGAGCATGACTCAGCAATAGCGTCAAGAGCTGTCACATTTACCTATAGAGGCATTTTCTCGATCCCTTAGAATGGTCTTAAACTCCCCCACAGTAATCAGCTCTGGCAGCTTCAGATCCTTCGCGACATTATTCCAAGATGGCCATACCGCCTTGTGGATGCCCGATCACGTCAGATCTCGGAAGCTAAGCGAGGTAGGGCCTGGTCAGTACCTGGATGGGAGACTGTGAGGGAACACCAGGAAGCCTGGGTGAATGCAGGGTGAGAGTGAATGGTTGGTGGTGGTCGGAGGGGCCGATGGGGCAGATTGGCAGCCTGGCTTCCATCAGTCTACCCCAGGGCAGCTGTGGCTACATACATAGCTTAGCACCATCGAGTATGGAGTGAATGAATAATGCAATGTAAAGCATCTTTGAGTGTCCAGAAAGTGCTGTATAAAATCAATGCAATATTATTATTAAGATGAAGGAGCTGCATATTTAAAAGCTTTCTTGCCAAGCTCCGTTCTAACCTTTGGGACCAAAATCTGCACAGTATCATGATAATGCAGGCCACAGTGATTCTGGTTTCTACACATGTATGTACACAAATACAGAGGAACCAGTCCAAGGAGTGATTTATATACAAGAGCCAGCCAATGTGAATTCCTGCGGTCTACAGAGGCGGCCATTTAGCAGCCGCATACAGGGAACAGTGGTGTACCAAATTTCCACAGCCAGTAGCAAAACGTAAAGCACAGTGATACACAGCATCTATTTTCTTCAGGTGCGTTCATGTACAGCAGATCACCGTAATCCAGTACGGGCAGAAAAGTTGCGGATATCAGGTGTTTCCTCACCTGGAGGGTGACGATGATTCATTGATTAATTAGATGTCAATGCTAGTGTATTTCATATCTGTTTTGGTTGTGACGTTTCTAGACAGCAAGTAGTTTAATGATTTGGCTTTGAGCTCGAGGAAGCTGTGTGTACTTTTTTTTTCTCCATTCACTTTTCATAGACCAAATGAATAATTGATTAAAGCTGGTGTAGGCAGGGAGATTTGAACCAATCACAGGTCTTTTCACCCACAGCAGGTGAGCGAGTATAAAGGGCAACAAAGACCACAGTGAGAACAGGATGTGATGGCACAATGGGTTAGATGGGGGACTTACAAATCCTGGGTGAAGCCACAAATGAATGTTGACTTTTAGGTTTACTATCTTTGTGAGTTTAAAGCATCGTCTGGTTGAGGAGCTTAGAATAGAGCTGCGGCAGGGGGTGTATATATTTTCATAGTCTTGCTTTCTTTTTAGTTTTTGCTGTTTCCACATTTGTCCTTTCTGCAGTTTTATTGAGAACATAATTAGCAGAGTAATCAAGTATGAAAATCATGTTGGGCTATGTTAGTTGCTGTTTGCTGCCTGTCTGTGCAGGTCAGTGTCACTTTATTCTTGCTGTGTTTGTTAGTTTAGAAGTCCTAACAATAATTCGGAGGTTGGCAGACTGCCTTGCCAGCTCTAACGTTCAGTGGAAGTGTTAATCGTCAGATTGAACCTGTGGGAAGGTCACACATCCTTTGCTCTGCTTAACGTGCTGCTCTGCAACTCTTCAGTCTTGACGTCACTCACACGTACAGATGCATGCTGCTGCTCATGTACAGCTGCAGATTAATTATGGATAAAACACATTGTGGAAATAGTTTTGGGAAACACATTTATTCAGTTACAGTCGTGGCCAAAAGTTTTGAGAATTTGTGATCAATCCTCAAGCGGCGGGTGGACAAACAAAAACCCACAAATTCTGACAAATTTAAATTAAACTGATTATTCATATTCCTCGGTCGGGATGTGGTCCAGAAGTTGATTGACAGCATGCCAGTGTGAATTACAGAGGTCTTAAAAAGAAGGGTAAACACAGCAAATATTGACTCTTTGCATAAACTCAATTTATTGTCAATAAAAGCTTTTGAGAATTATGAAATGCTTGTAATTATACTTCAGTATACCATAGTAACATTTTACAAAAAGATCTAAAAACACTGAAGCAATGAACTTTGTGAAAACTAATTTTGTGTCATTCTCAAAACTTTTGGCCACGACTGCACTTGCCAATACTTGGATGTGAGGACTGATACCAATCTAATCTCAATATGAAGCTACAGCCAGCAGCTAATTAGCTAAACTTAGAATAAAGACTGGAAGCAGGGGATTGATCTTCTCATGTAACTCTCAGCAAGTGCAAATCAGATGTATTGGAAGATTCATCAGCCACGACATTAAAACCTGACAGATGACGTGCATGACATCGATTGTTTCATTACATTGGTTCCTGACATTCATGTAGATGTTACTCCGACACGTAGCACCTACCTAAACACAGTTGCAGGCCAAGGCCTCCACACTCCCCAGATACCAATCTGATTGAGTATCCGTGGAATGTGCCAAAAAAAGCCTGATCCACAGGGGTCCCACCCCTCAACACACGAGACCCAAAGGATCCTCTGGCTGGTCCTAGTATGAGACACCACAGCCTCCACCTCAGAACTGTTTTTTTTTTTTTTGTATATTCTGTTTATTACATTTTTAGTTTTCACAGAAACAAAAACACAAACATTAATACTGCAACACCAACAATAGAGCTGCGAGACTGGTCCATATAATAAAGTATGTGGCATTCATTGCACAGTGAAATAATGCGCATTTGCCCATACCATATGGTGAGTTCATGTTCATACCGGAATCAAACCTCTGTTCAGTGATGAAAAAAAAAATAAGTAAAAGAAAATAAAGTTACCAATTTAAATCCAGATTATAATTGAGTCCCAAAAGTTCCAGTGGCTTCCTCCATTGTAGAAAAAGACGAGTCCTTCCATTGATGCAGTGTCCAAGTTTTTCCAGAGTCACAACCTCAGAGCTGTTTTAATAACACAATAAATAATATCAGGCAGATCATTTTAATAGAACGACAGATTGGTATACAGCGGAACATTTCTGTAAGTGATTTGGAATATTTCTCTAATATGTTGCTCTTAAGGTCAAAGGTTTCAAGATTAACACAACCAAGCATTGTTGAATGGAATAACCAAGTATACAGGTTGTGTACTTGATGGAACATGTGAGTATTATTTAAAAAGCTGTGAGAGCTGCTCAGATCTGTGCCAGGCTTCTCACCTACCTGCACATACAGGCTTCTCTTTTCAGAACAGTAGCATTACATCATGGCTAATGCACACGCCTTCACAGGAAAGTTTTACAGCACAAACTGCTTGTTAATTATCACACAATGTTCTAGTTGGTCTGTTTCATAGGTTTTGAAGATGGAGTTTATTTTGTCTCATTAGCAGCTCTGAGTGTTGCTCCTGTGATCTCGACTGGGCTGTTTTATGTTTTAACACTTAGTGATGTATTATTTGGAACTTTGTCAAAGCCATATAACAAGCGTTTAGCTTACGCTGCTCTCTAACTCTTAAACTTAAATTTTGGGATGAGTGCTTCAGTAGGCAGCGATTACAAACAAACCAAACTCTTTCCATGTAAATATCTGACTTAGAATATGGCTGGCATGGCATTAACTCTCTGAATAAAAATAAAAAAAAGGTTAAATAGGCGTGTTTTTTTATCCATCCAATTGTCTGTGAACATATCATGTGTGACATATGGTTCAGTAACAGTAACATTAACGGTTTGCGTCAGACCCTATAAAAAAAAACAGCTAAATTCTGCCTTCCTTGGCGCAACTGAGGAGCAATGAGTGACTCGACAGTCATGTGGCAAAAATTCAGGGACTTATCAGTTGAATTGCAGTTTGTGTTTACACAGCAGAGAGGAGACGACAAGAATAAAACATACTTGATCAATAAAATAAATACAGCACGGCTCAGAAGCAGTATACAGAGGAGCAAGGTGCAAATTGTTAGTCTAGAGTCGATGTGCAGAGTGATGAGAAAAACACCTACTCTGTGAGGTTGTAAAAATGGAAGTAGGCCTCGTCAAATAGAACATCTACACCGATCAGCCACAACATTATGACCACCGACAGGTGAAAACATTGATCATATTGGTACTATGTGGTGTTCCGCTGGAAAACCTTGGGTTTTAACATCCGTGTTGATGAGACTTAGACACCCAGATAAACATTGTCCTAGAACAAACACACTCCCTCATGCAAATGGAAATCCCAAATGTCACTGCAGGAAAATGCACCCCACCACATGGCAACAACAAGGCCCCACTGCACAAGCCAGAGTACCCAAAGGATCCACTGCCAATGTCCTGGTTCCAGACCCCATAGGACACCCTGAGAGGTCCTCTGGTCAATGCCCAATGGTTCAGAGCATTTTTGACCACATAAGGGGGACCAACACAATATTAGGCAGGTGCTCATAATGTTATGCCTGATCGGTGTATAGCATGTGGAGCTCCCATTTTAGGAGCAGTTGGAAAAATGTTGTACATGCTCAAATCAAAGAAATGTAACTTTTGTTTTTGACCTTTGTTATGATTTATGGCATTATACCTAAAGCAGAGTTCTTATTACTTCTAGCCTTGGTCGTGCTGTTTCCATAGAGGTGCAGGACTTTATATTGCAGTAACACAGTGAGGAAAAAATTAGATAGTTTTGGTAAATTCAATCAAACCACCTCTGTGACTGTAGGCGAAAAGAGGAGGAAAGATGCCGCTTGAAGGACCAAAGGTGACGCGGTGACAGCCCTGATCTTTCAGGTTCGCCTCGAGGCTGTATGTTTCTGCTGAAGACAGAGTATCTTTGGACAGCATGCGACGGCTCTGTCAGTTAGAAGAACGTCATTAAATCCCTGGAATAGAGTGAAGCCAATGATGACGTTCAAGGAGCGGAACCTCAATTTAAAAATAAAGCTTCCCTGAAATTAGTCATCCACTTGCCCAGAGTTCATACAAATTTCCTGTGAAGGGATGAGAGGATGAGAGAGAAGATGTCTCTCACCAGATTAAAAAACATAATGTTATCTTAGATCACATAGAGTTCTGTGTGAGTGTACTGGAAGTGCCCTGTGTCAGAGATGCAATAGAAGTTGATAAATTCACAGATTCCGTCATTTGCTGTTCATATATTGTTTCCATTGGGACACAATGGAGTTTCTCACGTTGTGGTCGTTATTTGGTCTCCTTATCCCTCAGAAGGAATGAATAACTCATGAGAACTTGGCATTTCACAGCTGGGATTTTTCACCTTATCTCATTCCTAACACTCGGTGACCTTTTCATAAGGGATGATGCACCGACATCTGTTGGGAAAGAGAAGTCACGACTTACCGACTTTAATGAAACTCCAAATGTGTAAACACGAATGGGAAGGCTAAGAACTATTGTTATCATTATCTTGAAATGTACCACTTTTTCAGTTAAATAATTTTCGGTCCAAATCACCAAATTATTTACGTTACAGTGATATGAATCAGAACAGCAACAACTGTTTTCATTTGAGAGGCTGGAACAAGAACATGTTTAGCATCTTTTATCAAACTCTTAACACAAAACTTTATTGAATTGTCTGAACATTTTTCCCTTCAGTGGTGATAGAGAGAGGTAACTACAGTAGAGCATTCATTCATTCATTCATTCATTCATTCATTCATTCATTTTCTGAGCCCTTGGATCATGTTTGACATTACTGATCAGATACTGTGTGAAGTCTGTGGCAAACAGCGTGAATGCCCTCACAAGGTGGTGAAAGGGTTAGTTGAGATAATGTCGTGCCTGTGCTGAGTGAGTGACTCCTGAAGAAACCCAAAGTAATTTTATCCTTTCTGAAGTGCCATTAGTTTGCCAAAATATTCACCTGATTGGAATGCAAAACAAAGTATGTGTGGCACAAAGACTTTTTAGCACTGCTCTGAACCATTGGGCATGGACAAGAGGACCTCTCAGGGTGTCCTATGGGGTCTGGCACCAGGACCAGGGCAGTGGATCCTTTGGGTACTCTGGCTTGTGCAGTGGGGCCTGTCAATCCAACTTGTTCCACTGCATCCTGTTGATGCTTGATCAGAATGGGGTCTAGGAAGTTTGGAGGTCAGATCAACATGTTGGGCCATTGTCATGTTCCTCAAGATGTTCCTGATTGTTTGATGTTGTTGCCATGTGGTGGGGTGCATTTTCCTGCGGGGGTAGGCCAGTGACATTTGGGATTTCCATTTGCATGAGGGAGTGTGCTTGTTCTGGGACAATGTTTATTTGGGTGTCTAAGTCTCATCAACACGGATGCCAAAATCCAAGGTTTTCCAGCAGAACACCACATAGTACCAATATGATCAATGTTATTCACTTCACCTGTCAGTGGTCATAATGCTGTGGCTGATAGGTGTATATACAGTATATATACAGCTAAGACCTGTCATAGTCCATACAATGGCCCTACTTTTCTAATTGTTAGAATCATGCACCTTATTACAGCCTTCACCATACTACCAGTGAACAGTAGAGTACTCACAGGACTACTCGATGCCAGATTCCCACTTCTTTATATTCTATTCTATTTTATTTATTTATTACACACTCTCTTTCACCCTCCTTTCCCTCTCATTCCCCCTGCTTATTTTCAATGTTCAGATTGATTGATTTGTTTATCTGAGAGTCCTACAACATGTAGTGTCCAGCCCAAAGCGGTTTATAAAACACTACACGGCATCGACAACCCGAATGACCACATGAAAATTGTGAATCACAGTTCCACAAGATCAAGAAATGTTCCACTGGAATGTGTGGAGAATGTATTTTTCTCTTAGGGGACTTACAAAAAAAAAAAATCCACTAAAGAAACTCACTAAAGAGCCAGCTCGACATATCAACTTAAGGCAAGCAAAACTAACCTTGATTCTTCTTACCCCCCCCCACCATTTTCTCAAGTCACAATGGAACACAAAACAGAATTCTTTCAACACAACACTAAGGTCACAAAATTCACTACTCTTCAAAAATACCTTTACATGTTATATATATATAAAAGCTTTTGAACACATTCCAGGGTTATTACTGGAATCCAGAGCAGTCAACTGGGGTTAAATACCCTATGTATTGTCACCACCACTGCCTGGGCAAGGTGGGAGAAAGAGACTGTAATTCAGCCTAGCTTTGCTGGAGACATGAGAGGCATTGGGATAAGCAGAATTTTGGAAACAGACTAACGTTTTAGTTTTTTTATGTAGGCTATCTATCTCCAATTCCTAATTCTGCAGTAAATTGCTCATCTGAATCATGTGCTGTAGTATTTGGAGCCGCTTGAATTCTTGTTACCTGGAGGAATACCTTATTCTCAAATGAAATGCGGAGGTATCAGTAAATCACTTCATTGCCATTTAGCTTAGGGGACTTTAGAACAGCTCGAGGTACAAGGCCTGTAAAAAAGTATTCACCCCGCTTGGAATTTTTTTCCTTTAATAGTCAATTTATTTTGTCTGTCTTGAGAAGAATTTATCAAGACTGCTTCATGTCATAGTGAAAACAGACTTCTACAAATTAATGTCAGATAATTAAAAATTCAACAGGTAAAATAAGTGACTGCATAAATATTCACCCCCTTTAAAATGACTCGCCAAAGTCAACACAGGTGTCGCCAATTGGTGCTAGAGGTCACACAATTAGTGAAATGGAGATCATTGATTATAGTATAAAGACATCTGTTAAAACACTGGGTCAATCAGTACTCCAGGCTATAACGACACCATAAACACAAAAGAAAACCCCAAGCAACTCTGTGCAAAGGTTATTGGAAAGAATAAGTCAGGGTATGGATACAAGAAAATCTCAAAGTCATTGAATATCCCTTGGAGTACAGTTAAATCCACCATTACTAAATGGAAGGAATATGGCACATGCTTCCTCAAAGACTGAGTGAGGGAGGCCACAAAGACACATATGACGCCTTGAAAGAATAAGCTTCAGCGGCGGTTATGGGAGAGGCTTTTGTCTACTACACCTGAGTTCTTCACCATCTATAGCTTTATGGGAGAGTGGCAACAAAGCCACTGTTAAGAAAAAATATCCTATTAAATCCCACGTAGAGTTTGCCAGAAGGCATGTGAGAGATGTTGAAGAAGGTTATTTGGTCTGACGAGACCAAAATTGAGCTTTTTGGCTTTTAGACTTCACATTTTGTATGCCGGACACAATTATTAAAAACTTCCAAGGCGGGTGAATACTTTTTTTGTAATAATGTATGTATGCATTTGTTCAGATACACAAAGAAGCCACTGTTTGCTTTCAATGCATGGGCAGTAATTCCAACTGAAAAGTGGTCCAATTAGGTATAACAGCAGTTGAGACTGATTGTAAACAAGGACAGCAAAACTATCAACCAAAAAATGTTTGTGGATGTAATTGAGCACAAGCAAAACACATTGTATTTGCAGTGTTACCGATATCTAACTGGAACAACAGGGTGAAGTCATCAGGGTGATGACACTGCTTTTGTTTTCATGTGGAATAGACATATTGCAAAAATATAATGGCATTAAATAGCTAGTTTAGAATTATTTTCTCTCCAATCTTCCCTCCCGTCTTTGAATTAATCAGTAACTGAAGAAATCTACTGATTTGCAAACAATAAATGTGATCATCACGTTGTCTTGTCTTGCAAAAACTATAAAAACCCAATAAAAACAATTTATCTAACCATAATGAGTTATTTTTATATGTTCCCTTTCTTCTGCTGCATCCACAGGAGGCAGGAGAAATGCTCTGTTGCCAGGTAACAGTGACACAGTTGAGCGATTGGGCTGGGTTGATAGCTAGAGTGGTTTACTGAGGAACCGTCGTTTCTTTGGACCCTCAGTGGCCAGCAGGGTTGAGTGGCTCTCCCAGCAGAAAATAAGACTTAAAAGATCCAACTGTCATCATAGCCCTATTTGAGAGCACTATAGGAAAGACATATGTAAATGTTAAGAGTGGTGAACATTATAAAATGGGTTTCTGTAGGAACAATGCAACATAGAGTATAGTGGCTGAATGGTTACTGACTAATACCATGGAATTGTACGGTGTATATGAACCTCATAATAAAGCATATTTGTGTTGCAGGATTTCCTACAATGTGAGAAATATGTTTGTTTTTTTTATACTTTTGGTAAGAACTCAACAAGTTCAAAGTGCTTTAACCAAAATCCCTAACATTTGTGTACTTCATTCACTTCACCCAGTGTAAGTGAATGATCCAATGATGCTGTTAAAAATCTATGTTGCACTTATATTGTGCACATATTTAAACTGGCACACAACACATCACACATCTCAGTGACCTTGAGGATGCTCCACTGTGATATGACATGGTGCCTCTTCACTGTTGGGTAGTGCTTGAAGGCAGTGTTTGACCAATACTTCACACACACACACATGCACACACACACACTGATCCCCTTCTCCTCGTGCGTCTGCACATCTCTTTCCTGGACCCCAGTCCTCGCTCTAATCCTCTGGACTCGATGCTGATGCTGCAGCCTGGTAATTCACCAAATCCCCTTCTGCTACCCTCAACCCATACCTCTCCTCTGATGTCAAGTGCTCCTTGACAGTGCACATGCAAACACACACACACACACACACACACACACATTTCAACAAATATATCCACATATAAACATGGCAAATGCACATCAAGGCTACATACCACATGCATACAGATGAAACCTCTATAGAACATTATATTTTATTAGCTTTCGATGCTATTTACTTGGCTTGCAGCAGAGCTGCTTCTTTTTCAGGTTTTCAGTTGATAAAGTATCAGCATCTTTAGCCTGTCTGACTTAGGTCGGTTTTCTGTCTCTTTTTTTCTCCATAATGAGTTCTTTTTTATGTATCCGTTCTCAAAACTGTCACTGAAAAACATCCACATTTGATCGCTGATTTCATTAAATGCTTTGTTTTTTTCCTCGCAAAACACTGAAGTGCTCCCTGATTTGCCATTAGAGATCCCCCACAAGAACAATGTGTAATTTTAGCCTGCCACTGAAACTGTCTGAGGCGTCAGTCAAGAGCAAAAATGTTGACGCTAAATGCTAGATACGAATTGAAATGTTTTTCTTTCTCAGAAAATGGAGATTACACGCAAAGATAAATGATAAAATGGGCACACCAAAAGAGATATCACATGATTGTGGCATCCACAAGTCCATTTTAAAATGTCAGTTGTATCCTATAAAACATAGTTTTCATCCAAAAGGACATTTGTGTAGTAAAAATAAGGAAAATAGTATTTAAGCATGTAATATTTTTAGTGTACAAGCAAAGCAACTGTTAGCAGCTATAATTACTCTATTCACTGGAGGCAAAGTCAACTGCATATAATACATCAAATATTACTGTCTTGGAATTTTACAGTCTATGCATGTTTACTGTGATGTATGCAGGTTGTCTTTTTTAATGGGGTAATTCTGTTAGATTTGTAATATCTGTATGATAAACACATTTAATAAGCTGCACAGTTGGATATGGCCCAGAGTTGCCCTGCTCATTTGAAACAAGTGAGGGAAAGCACCTCATTGGGGCAATTAAAGTCAGAAGAAATTTTTAGGAATGCCTGTTACAGGCTTGTTGAAACGTCCAGCCAAAGGAAAGACCATAAACACAGGAACTGTGGGTGAACGTAACAGTCTGAAAGAGAGAAGACAGATAATGAAGAAGGGGGAGGTATGAGAAGGAAGTATTTAAAAGGGAAAGTAGAAGGATTAAGCTCAGTCTATGCAGAAGAATAAAATAATGATATGAAGGACACTTTGAAGGCTCTCCTGAGTCCAACAAAGCAGCAACCTTCCAGTGTGCTTTGCTGCTTTGTGAGGGGTTAAGAATGGTACTTTGTACATGCTGGAGTGGCCCGCTATCAAGGCCTTCTCCCTGTTCCTTTATGATTAGTGTGCTTGTTCTGTTAGATGTGATTAGACTAATGCTGTAATGCTCTACATGAGTTAATGGTCTGTGGCTACTGTTGCCAAGCCCGGGTGCTTGATTAACTTCACTTAATATCAATATTAGTCGATTAATCTACCAATTAATTGGTTGGGTCAAAGGGATTGTAACTGAAACTTAGTGCAACAGCTGACTTACCAACAGTGGCATTTTTTGACATTCACTCAGTGAGGACTTGGTATTATATTCTCAACATGCCTCCAGAAGTTGGCATACTAATGATATGCTACAACACGACATCAGTGTTATTTACCTTGAAATGTGGCTTTAATATCACATTTGGAGGCTTTGACTGTCAGGTAAATATTTGTATTATGTTGATTTCAAGGGTTTATATGCCTGTATGGTAGCTTTTTTGTCATTAGTCCAGGAAATAAACAGTTGTAGTGATTTTGGTCATTGTGTAATGACTGACATGAATTGCATGAATATTCACCACCACCATCATTTCGAAGTGTTACTATAGGCTTGGAATTTTACATTTATATATGCATGAACGGTGGAAGACGCTCCATATCCATGCGCCATCTTGAAATACATTGGCCGGTAAGGGACATACAGGATTCCTTCGCCTTTCTCGTTTTTGCGTTTTCGTTGTTACATGATCTCACAGGCGCTAATGGTTTGACGCTACTTATATCGTTGCTTCCACCGGGCCCTGACAAGTTTGAAGAAGGAAACATGGAGGACCACAGTTACTCAAAAGAACTACCAGAACAAGAATGTTCAAGAAAAAGAAAAAGGATTATGCAAAGAGCAAGAAACCGGCGTCATAACAGTAAAAGAGCAAACATTGGAGCTGCCTTCCAAAGATGGAAAGACCTGATGAAGGAAAAGGGGATTGAAAGAGACGCCGAATTTGCTTGCTTCCTTCTGGACAGGTAGGTTAATTTAACAGTTTGACTCAGTTTGATCTCAAC
>OMNN01098886.1:4854-17881 GCA_900302755.1 Chromis chromis | reverse complement strand
CCTTTAAAATAAAATACTTTAAACCACTACTTTTTTTGGGGGGGGGCATGCTTCTGCGAACCTCTAAAAATGTCTTCGCAACCCACTTTTGGGTACCGACCCACCAGTTGAGAACCACTGTTTTAGACCATGCAGAATCTGGTTTTTGGACTTCTGAATCACTAAGAAGCTTATTTTTTTTTAAACTTATTTGGGACTTCGGATCAAAATTACAAAACTTTGGTTAACCTACATAATGCTATAGTAGGTCTTAGGGTTTCATATCATTGCAGATGCCGTATTCCCTGTTAATTTTTCACTGTTTTGGGCTAGAAATGGTAGAAAGTAGCTCCAAAGAGATCTTAGAGTTGTATTTTTGGATTCCTCATACTTGAGAACCTACTTTTTTTTTAACACCAAGATCAACTAAATCAGTTACTGTAGTGAGAATCAGTGGTAAAATAGGCAATTTATATGCAAAAAATGAAATCTTGAATTTCAGGTGGCCAGCGTATTTTTTCAAAAACATAACCCCTGAGGAGTTTTTGTGCCAAGTTTGATGCTTGTATCACATTTTGAAAGATAGTTTCACTTATCTGCTGCACTACTTATATGACTGGTGCACTTGTGTAACTAGTTTTGTTTTGTTTGTTTTTAAATGTGTAACATGGGGAAATCAGACTCGCTCCACACCATTACAGATAGAGTATAGGCGTAGCAAAATAGTCAAACTCAACTGGGGTTTAGTTACTCCTCTATCATTACTGTACTTCTTGCGATAATGAGAAAATTTAAAAATGATGATCCTCATTGTCGAGTAAACACCCCAAAAGCAAAAACAGATATGAACACAAGCAAAAACATATGCTTTAAATCTTAGTTGTTTCAGTGTCATGGACACAGAAATAACACCATCAGCAAGAAATTAAGTAAGTGGAAGTGGAGAGTTTTTTTTAAAGAAGAGCAAAAACAATTACTCATCGCCCTTTTTATGGAAGACTAAGAGCATGTTTAATTTCCATAACCGCTTCATAATAAGTGCCCAAATGGGAGAAATTACTTTTTCCTTTCATCCGTCTGATGAGTCAGTTACAGTACATGCTGTGAAATGCTGACAGAAAATAAAGAGTGACGGAAGTCAAAGAGATCAGAAAGGCGAGTGGGGAATTCCTTTTAACAAATCTGTTAGTTTTATACTGCAGGAAGATTCCAAACTGTTTTTTAACCTTTGACTCTTTTTAAGTGTCAAGAACAAAAACTTGACATGCATTATAGTGCAAAGAAATGGTAAAATGCTTCACTGTGACAAACAAAATTGCACATAAAAAGACAGTTACAGCGAAACACAAAGTATACTAACTGTGAGCTGTTATAACATTCCCCTTTATTAAATGTACCCTGAGGTGATTTATGAAACAAATGACATCAAATGGCATGGCAATGAAAGATGCAATAAAGGCTGGAAATGCAAGTCCAAGCAGACCAGGTAGTTGTTCACCTTAGGGGAGGAAAATCCATCTAGTATAGTCAGAACTGGCAACAGTGGTATTTCAACTCCTGTGAACTCCTAAATCCTAAAAAAGTGTCTGAAACGGGTTTGTCTTAAGGGTTTCAGGCACCGATCGTGAATCGTGATGAACTGCAGATCAACAGGTGTTCAAGTCTTTGTCCTTGAAGGTAAACATCTGGAAATGCCAGACTCAGCAAGCTATCAGGGAGTCACTGTCAAGTGTGAGAGCTGACTCTCATTACTGGAAATGACTCACTGATTTGTTCTTTGTGAGTCCGCTGCTTGTGATTGTAACTTTGTGTGGGCAAACTGTAGACTTTGTATCAGCACAATGCAGTGGTTCATGAACATTAAGCTGGAAACTGAGCCAAGTTTGCAATAGGGTGAGTTTGTGTGTGTGACAGAGAGAGAGAGTGAGAGAGAGAGAGAGAGAGAGAGAGAGAGAGAGGGGAAGAGAGAAAGCCAGGAATAATTTCAGACAGGAATGGCCTGATGGGGCAACACAGCATGAGGTCTTGGCCAAAGGAAACACACAGCGAGCCAGTAAGTGAACACATGTCCTTAGTGTTCCAACGCAGTGACAAGTTTACTCCATTACCACTCTTTCCTACAGTGATTGTCTGGGAGGATTAACTGGACATTCGAGGCATACACTTGTACAACAACCGCCTCGAATTCAACAATGGAAAGTGCTGTCGTGTCACTAAAATTGCAAAGAGCATCCGACCATTAACTTCATGCAAGGTCATGTAATAAGATCCAGAAAACTCAAATCACAATTATTACCTCTAAAGGTGAGGGGAAATAATAATAATCACATCTGGACATTGGATCACATCTATTGAGTCTTATATTCCATTTTGCTTTTAAAAAGCAAAAAAAGCCACTGATTATACAGAGCATTGAAGCTGAACAGCAGCCTATCAAACACTGCAGATCACAGAGGCCTTGCATTTTTGCACAACTATATCATGGCAAAGGCTGGTAAATTGTGTTTTCACAAATGTCTTTCACAATTCAATCCCTAGTGGCAAAAAAATGTTGCACGGCCAGCCAAAACACATAGACGCAACGGCTCCACTGACATTGATTTCGGTTGCTGACAGCAAGGTGCTTTTAAGACTTATTTTAATTTATGTTTCAATGTTTGGCAGGAGAGATAGATTGAGCTGACTTTGATATAGCTGCCTACAAGTTGCATAGTTGAACACTGAATTCAAAAGCAGATAAATTTGCTTGAATTTTGACAACATTTCAGCTTCTCATGCCTCAACATTGAACAGTTTTCCAGAAATTCCCCCCAAATCTGACTTTATGTAAATAAAAAATATGTTACCTTTAGCTGAAAACAAATCCAAAATCTTGACAGCTTTTTTGTATTTAACTTTTAGATTTCATTTTGTTACACGTATAAACAAGTAATGCACCCTTTTAGACACAAACAAAAGTGTTTATTCATTAGGTTTTATTAAAAATTGACAAATCACAGTTTGTGCCCAAAACGGATTAACTTCTTTATATTTAATCCTCTCTGGCCACTTTAATACATCACTCTGATTGTGCACATTTTCATTGTATTAAAGAAGTCTTACAGTCAGTGACTCACAACAACATATATATACATTTTAAATATCCTGTTTCAGCATGTTAAACTGTAATTCACTTTATTTTCTCTGTCTTTTCTGGCCCAAAATGTTATGAATGGCTTGAGAAAGCTATGATCAGACAGACAAACACCGCTGTGGTGACTATGTAGCATTAAATTATAGTCCCGTCCATGTAAGTGACAACCGCAAGTTCTAACTAGTTGTTTGATATTTTATTGCAGCTTTTATTACAGTGAAATGAAAATAAGAGGTGGCGAGCTTGACATTCGATCAATAAATCTTTGAAGCTTTATTTGAATATTATCTTTCACACAGCACATCAAAGTGCTTCACAGATGACTGATAAGCTGTTAAGAAGCAGAGAGTGAAATATGGCGAGACACAAATGGAATAGATAAAAACAAATACACAAAAGATGAGCGTATAAGAAATTATCAACAGATAAAATTAGATTGTAAAACACAGTTTGAATCCTAAACCTCAATTCAAATAGCAATTTATCAGAATCAGTTTCTTTGTATAGCATTTTACACACACATAATGCAGCTCAAAGTGCTTTACAGTTCAGTAGCAAAAATAAGTGAGAAAAGATAAATGAAAACAGACAGTTAATTAAAAAGAGCCAGCGAGTCTAATGGCGAGATTTCCATATTTTGGGGTGTGGTAGCTAAAACTACATCTCTAAGAGTTTTTATGAGGAGCTTGGGATTAGTTAAGTGTAGCTGTGGAAGATCGATGTCAACAACAATGTGAAAACCATGTAAAATTTGCAATTCACAGTGAAGAACATACAAACCTACGGAGAATTATCACATGAATCTGCAGCTCCTCTCAGCTTTCTGCACCTTCATGATGAGTTGCAGCTCATTGTGTAGCTGTGTGCCCTGCAGTTTTGCTGTTTAGATTCACACTTACAACCTCGTTGTTGCCCCCAGCAGCTGTTTTCAGTGAAAACTATAGCAGCACCCAGACACAGTTTAGTGACGACCTAACAAGTAGCAGCTGAAGAGCAGCTAAAGAGCCTGATATTTTTCCTTGGGGGCTGGTAGAGAAAAAAAAGAGCTAAAAAATAGTTAATTTTGCACTTAAGTGCACAACAATTACTCTTTGGGTTTTTACAGTTGCAAAATCAGTTGCAGGACTAATACAGAACACACTATGTTTGCTTTTAACATGCTAGTTTATTTTACACAGTAAAAATGCATGTTTAACACAGCATAATTTAAAAAAAAAGAAAGAATGTGTTCATGGAGAAAAAAATCTGCATATTAATCAAAAAGAGCATGTGGCTACAAGGCAGCTTACTAAAACCACGTAATGGCTACAGTTTTTGCATTAAGGTTGTTTCAGTTCAACAAGCAGCATGACATTGTTACCATCACTCAGGCCACACAGAGGTAATGTGAGGAACACTGACCTATGAAACGTCATCTATCACTGCAGCTGAATTTCTTGGCTAATGTTTTGTGAGGCAGATCTGAGTTGAAGGTTATATAAGGAGAACTCCAGGTGGAGAGGGCTGGGCTTCCTCTATCTATCTGCCAAAGACATGTAGGTCAGATCTTGTTGGGTGACTGATCTACAGCGGCCCGAGGCTGCTGGAAGCCTCTGCTTTTCTTACACCCAAACTTCATAACTCTGCTCCATGAAATCATCGCTTTGACCCCCCTCTTGTCATAAGTTTGTTGCTTTCATGTCTCGCCTGGGAGTTCAGTTGGCCTGTTGATTTATGGCTGTGTGATAAGATTGCAAATGTTAAGGAGGTTTAGACCACAGTGAAGTGAGTCACAGTTACAGTTTATTTCAAGCAGGACAAATGTTATTCAGATCGGATTCAGATTGGCTCTGACTAGATTTTAATTTTTAAAATGTTATATTTAATCCTCCTAAATGCCTTTGGCTTTGGTTCTCCGTATAGACAGTATCAGACACAAACGCCCATTGAGTGGATAAAAGAACAGCACTCACAATGTCAAAACCATACAGAGCCAACTCCTTTTTAAGCTTAAGTCAATAGTACTTGTCTGATATTACTTTTAAATTTAGGTTTCTAACACTCCTCAGATGGCCTTGGCTGCACCATGCTCTTCTTTAGGAGATGGAGGTGGAGGCTAGATTGCCAATGCAGGATTTAACTGTGTTTGGCATTGGTGTGAGCTTACTTTCCAACTCCTTTATCACAATAATGAATACTGCCTTAGAGGAAAGTGTTAAAATTATGGAACAACACTCGTGTGTGCATGAATACGTCCCCATGGCCGGTCCAAATGCACATATTCAGTTGCATGTACTTGTACAACACATGCACACGATGCTTTAAACACGCTGCCAAAGTCATTGATTGTCTGCTATCGTGTATGGAAAGAGGATTCTGTTATTTGGAAATTGCAAGATTTTACTGGAGTAAACAATGAATTATCTTTAATCGCAAGTTGGAAAGAAATACAGAAACTGGAAAATGGAAACAGTTCACAGAGAGATCTCTCGAACTATGATTGATTTACAAGTGTAAATGGGCTGGTTATGGTTAACCTATGACCACAGTGTAGAATGAATGACCTCAAAATGTTGCTTTGATCAGCATTTGTTTGTTCAAACTTTGACATCGTCCTGAGATAATGACAATAAAGACAATAATTCTTAGTTCTGCAAAGATATTCAGACTGGTAAAACTAATGCATTTTCTCAGGTGCTGTAATGGCCTAATGATGGCAATAGCATTCTGTCAGGTCTACTTTCAAAGGAAAATAGAGTACATTTACTCTTACGTGAACCAGCAGGACATACATATAAGGTCACCAAAAATTGGCCAAAACAACAGTATAATGTGTCATAGAGGATAATGCATCAATTCTTTGAAGTAGTAGTTTTACTTTTGATTATTCTGATACCGTACATTTTACTAATACGTCTCAATGTTTTTTTTAAATTTACAAATGACAATGTTGAAGAATGTTGAGGTCACATTAGGTGATCTGTGAGACCTTGATGTGCTCATTGAGCTACATTTAATATAGTCCTGCACCCTGGACTGAATGTTTTTCACCTCAGTTTGGTTATTTTTAGGCACAAAAGCAACTTGGTAAGGTCAAGGAAAAGGTCTGTGTTAGTGTTAAAAAAGAGGAACATCATCATAATGGTTACCATAATAAACACGTGCTAAAGGTTATGGAAGAGTTGTGCTTAAAATACACAATGACTTTAATTTTTCAAATGGGAAAGAAACAGTGGTCATTCACTGTCATAGTTACAATGAGAAACATAAGGTCACGGAACAGGCCTGGTTGACTATTGCTTTGAAACAGTAAATGAACAGTAGTCTACTTTTTTAAATGTTTGGTCAACCCCTCCGTCCACCCTGACCTCCTCTTTGCATCAATCCTTGTGACTGTATAAATGACCTCATGGTTATATAAATGAGGCAGCTGTTTTTTTCTTGGGAGTACATTTCAGGCTGACTTAGATTTGTTCATTTTTGTGCACTTTGTTGGACAATTCTGCATTCTGGCAAAAGCAATAAAGGATAAAGATCAATATGAAAAGATAAAGGCCTTGCAAATCTTTTTTAAGTTCACTCAACTAACAAACTCCCCTCCTGATGAGTAACTACTTCAAAGTCATCTTCCAAAAATGTAAACTAGCTGAGTCAAGTTGACTGAAATTGAGACATTAATTTGAATCATCTGTGTGGTTTCTTGTTACCGAGTGAATGACCCAAGACTAGAAATGTTGAATTCTACATGACACTGACAAAGAAACAAAGCTAGTCACGCCATCTGTTGAACAAGATTAGTGAAGACAGGATCGATAAGGAGAACATAAAAAGCGGTCAACTTTTGCATGCACTGAGGCAATATGAATAGGATGATAAAAGAATGAGTAATGGTTCCCTTCCTTATGTTTCATTTTAAAAAGCCTGTGAGTAATAAAATCCAGGGGACTCAGCAGTTAGAGAATCTCAGTTAGCCTATTGTACCCTGGCCTGGTTCACAAAGGCTGTAATCTTCCATTTTCTTGCAAAACCTCATATGATGGATGCACTGGGAAAAGTGGCACTGAGATGAAAAGAAGAATAGAGGGTTGCAAAGGCCAGGAAGTAGAAATAATATACACATTTCTAATTGGAATTGAAAAGCAGGTTGCTTTGACAAGGTTTGTTGCATAAATGTAATTTTGTTTTGCCCACTAATCCCCGCTAATCTCTTTGCTGGAAAGAGCCACTATCTTGTGTCTTCTGTTTATTGTCTCCAGAGCTCTGGTGTTTAACAGAATTACCACTTTATATGATTACAACGAGCTGAAGCCACAGTTTTTTCGGGTTGCGTCACTTTGCTTCTTCTCAGTTCAACACTTTATCGTTTCTCATCTGTTTTTTTTTATTGCATTTTTATTTTACAGTTTGCAAAATAATAGCAAAAAAATGTCTAAATGCAAAGTGCAGCCAGTAACACACCCCATGTAGTGCTTGATGCTGCTCTTGTGGGGTGTAAAAATGATTTAGGAGGAATGATGATGATACTGCAGATAGTGCTGTTGATGATGCCATTCATATAATAGGATGCAGCTTTAATTTGAAAAAAAAAAAAAACCACCACATGCATTCACGCACGCTCACACAAACACAGCTTGCCTCAGAGATGATGGAAATCCTCAGGTTTCTTTCGAACCCGGTGACACTCCATCAGCATTCCAGCTCCTTCTGTATCTCTCTGTTGTCAAACATAAATCTCCCCAGGTTTATGTTTGAGAGGGGGACTGGCTCAGACATGAAATTTAACCTGCAGGTGTCTTGTGCTTGTGTTTAGGTCAATGACAACAAGCCTATCTGTCTGTTTGGAAGTTGCACTTGAATTACTTCGGTTGGCCGTTGTGACGGCTTCAATTTATTCTGCAGAAAGTACCCGGGCCGTGGGGCTGTTACACATTAGTTTCATTATGAGTTTCATAACTGCGATTAAACAAACAAGAAACTTTCATGGGCACAGAGGGAGGATAGAAAAAAAAAGTCAGCTCCTGGCAGAAACCGCCGAGAAAACACAAAGTAAATATTTCAAGAAGGCACATCATTTAGGTAAAGAAGAGTTACTGTGTTGTGTGCATGTGTGGGTCTTGCAAATGTTTACCTTGTGTGCGGTGCAGCGCTCACTACCTCAAACAGTGAAAACATGCTGCAGTAATAAGAAAGCTCTGTTTGCACAGTAAATAAACCTTGAACCCCTCATTTACACTTTACCTCTGCTGTCACATAACCTCACCGGCCAAAAATGTCATGACTGTTGTCACACTACCAGCAACAAAACCAGTATGACATGGATGGAGTGATTCCTAACATGTGCATGTTTGCTTGCAATTGGATCTGCCATTTTCTGTGTTTGGTCAGAGCTGGTATGATGTCAGAGAACAGAGATGATATAATTTTGTAATGTGCATGTTAAAGGCTGTAAGCGTTGCAAGAACTTTATTCCTCCCTGTCTGGGAGTGAGAGTAATTATACAAACACATGATGTAGGCCTTGCATCCATTGCTTTCTTTTTCAGACAGTAATCTGAGCACTGAGGTTCTATTTTATCTGGAGCGTCAGAAACTTTTATTGGATGGCTCCTGGATTTCGTCTGTCATAAGCTCCACCTAACTCCTTGTTGCTGCAGCCATATCTTCATTTCTGCAGTTGCTCCCCCTTTTCAGCTCTGGCAAACCAATCAATGTTTGCAAAGCAAATTTAAAACTCTGGTTTACTGTAAAATACAATATAGAGGCATTTCCCTGGTTTGGCAGGGATGTTCATTAAAGATCCCACACCCAAGTGTTAAGCAAGCAATTTGATGTTTTGGGAAATGCTGCAAAGATTTACACAATTTTAATGCCTGTACAGTAAATCTGGCACTTTAATGAGCTGCTGCTTAGCTTAGCTTCACAGAAAGACAGCAGGAAACAGCTGGTTATGTCCAACAGCGACAAAGCTGTCTTACCATTAAAGCGAACGTTCTATTATTATTTTTTGATCGTTTGCATCTGCGCTTTTATTTGTTGCAGCAGTCAAACAGCATGATTTTAACATATGCAAACCAGCTTTTAATGCTTGAGTAAAGTAGGGCTTCTGTTTTAACCCCAATTGTAGTCTGATGATGGTTTGGGGCACACAGGCCATTTCTCTTACCTGCAGAGCTAACTTTGTGTAGTCTGTGTTAGCCTTATCTTTGCAACAGAACAAACTGTTCCTTAAAAAGTGTCATTCCAGGTATATGAAGCCAACGGGTGCCTGAATGAAAGTGGCATATGGTTGAAAAAACAAGTTTGGAAATATAACATTAAGTGGCACATACACATTCACTCCAAAAATGTATATTGTGTTACCAGAGGGTTGAGTTATTTTTAAAAACTGAAGGTCAAAATGATCCTATTTCAGCTTTACAGACAATGGAGGATGCAAGCATAGCAGCAAATTTCCACTTATTAAATTATAGGTGATACACCGATCAGCCACAACATTATGACCACTGACAGGTGAAATGAATAACATTGATCTTATTGGTACTATGTGGCGTTCTGCTGGAAAACCTTGGATTTTGGCATCTGTGTTGATGAGACTTAGACACCCAAATAAACATTGTCCCAGAACAAGCACACTCCCTCATGCAAATGGAAATCCCAAATGTCACTGGCCTACCCCCGCAGAAAAATGCACCACTCCACATGGCAAAAACATCAAACACTCAGGAACATCTTGAGGAACATGACAATCACCCAAGATGTTGATTTGACCTCCAAACTTCCTAGACCCCATTCTGATCAAGCATCAATAGGATGCAGTGGAACAAGTTTGATTGACAGAGGCCCCACTGCACAAGCCAGAGTACCCAAAGGATCCACTGCCAACGTCCTGGTGCCAGACCCCATAGGACACCCTGAGAGGTCCTCTTGTCCATGCCCAATGGTTCAGAGCATTTTTGAGTAAACTATTGCAGACTGCAAGACTGACCAAGAATTTGTAGCCAAAGCGTCCCTTTAATTGTTGGTATGAGTTCATCATTTGCGTAAAATAAATGTTTTTTGTTGAAAAAAGGTCTCTGAAACTATTTGTTGCCATTTTTACTATTAGATGATTTCTCACGTTCAGATTTGACATCGATTACAATGGATGCCAAAACATACACATAATAATGTATTTTAATAAATGTATTGATAATATATAGGTGCCTTTACAGTAGAAATCCACCATTATAATATTTTTATGTGTTTGGAACATTTTTAACTTAACTACTTGCAAAACGAATGACATCAGCTGTGCTTTGGGTTTAGTATTCATTTTAGTGCTAATAAGAAGAATATGTCAACTTGCCTAAACAAAAATGATGAATATGGTTAAAAAAAAACACAATACTTATTAGCATTTAGCTCAAAGCACCACAGTGGCCTAAAACAACATCACATGTGAGCATAACTCTATAGACTCTTGGTCACATTACACATAGAAAGACATTGTATTAACAAGTATATGAAACTTGTACAAAGATCCACACACAGATTAGGACGCCGTCAAAGTGTTTTTCCGCTCAAGTACCCACACTGCACCCTTTCACATCATAATGTAGTTATGGAGCTGGAGAGTAAGAAAGAAAGTGAGTCAGAAAGGAGCCACAAAGCATATTTCCTGAATATTTGCAGCAGCGTTGCATGCTTTGGCCCATCTTGAACATAAACCATGTGCTGGAAACTCTGATTCACGACACCAGGAGCTATAATGCAAAAAACACACCCTGCAGACACAGGCTAGTGAAACTCACACATTAGCATACTGTACGCTGATTTGTCAAAAAAAAAGAAAGAAAAGAAAAGTATGTTAATACTGTTTTAATTATACAAAAACAAGAGACAATGCGTTTTCCAAGTAGGAAAATTTATTTAATAAACATAATAGAAATCATAATGTCCCTTAAAGCTGAATAATATCTAATATTCATCGATTACAAGCAGAAAGAAGCAGATATTATAAATACCCCCCACATCCATGTACCTCGATTACATGCTAGTAAGAAACATCCTTCCGATCATTTCGTCTCGGTCAATTGTTGTATAAAAATCACCAGGTAAAATGGGTAGATGGGAATTTCCACCTATAAAGCATCTATCAGTACATATAAAAATAAGTTCCATAAGCAAAATAAATAGAAGCACCTGCAGACTGCTTCATCCAGTCGGTTTAACAGGGTTTTCGTACTTCATCTCATGCTGTGTTCAAGTGCTCTTCAAAACAAATGTTTGACATGACATCAACATA
The DNA here is from genome assembly GCA_900302755.1 of Chromis chromis. Taxonomy (NCBI): domain Eukaryota; kingdom Metazoa; phylum Chordata; class Actinopteri; family Pomacentridae; genus Chromis; species Chromis chromis. The sequence goes on along the minus strand of OMNN01098886.1, from coordinate 6,507 downwards.
CAAGGCAAAGAAACCGTGGATAAAAAGTAAACGACACACTTCATCTTGCTCGTTCATTCGTTTTGGACGCTGACAGCCTCGTTCATGAACACATGCACGCGTTTTAGTTATTGCACAGCGAAGACATCACAGTTTCTCCCCCACTAACGTCGAGAGATAAAAGGGAGGTTGGTCTTTGGGTTTTCCCTCATTCTCTCGCTTTCTCTCTTTTTCACTGATTAAACTCCGTTCTTCACCACCTCGTGGGCTCCATGCTCGTCGATCACCAGGGTTGGATGAAACTCTCGTCCCTTCACCAGCTCCTCAAGACCCTTAAGGAAGTACAGACACCTTCAGAGCATTGCTAGTGGGTGTACAGATGGAATATTTCACAACACCTGCTCAAAGGCAGAGACCAGAGGGGCGCACTGTGAAGCAAGATGAATGTTTTAGTGAGGTATGGTCAGCCTAAAACCAGAGCTTTCAATGTCAGCGTAGTCTTTTAACCTGCTACATTACCATGGTCAGAGGATCGAACCCCCACTGCAGCCACTGTTGGGCCCTTGAGCAAGGCCCTTAACCCCAGACTGCTCCCCGGGTGCTGCACCACGGCAGCCCACTGCTCCTAGTTAACTTTGAATAGGATGGGTCAAATGCAGAGAAGGAATTTCCCCAAGGGGATCAATATAGGTTAGATTATTATTAGATTATTATTGTTATTAGGGTATTTGATGCTGCACAGAGATACAAGATTCAAGAGTGTTTTTTGCCACATGCTTATACAGTATTTGCAGTGAAATGCAAAGTGACTGTTCTCAGGGCTGTGCAATACCAATACGATATTATAAAAAGAACAATTCTTTTAAAAAAACTATAGAAAATTAGGAAAAAGTTACAATGTCATAAATAAGAAGGTTTTGAGTTTGAGACATGAATTAGCTGTAAGGACAGTCTCCCTATTATTCTGTATGAGTGATACAGATTCTAAGCTGAGGGATTACGTTATATCTGCAAACCTGTTGAGCTGTACGTTAGTAACGCCACTGAACAAAGTGGTGAATGTATGACATGTATTGCCATTCAAACCTATATGCATTCAATCGGTGATGCAGAAAATCCATATGTTTGTTCCGTGCTTGGTTCAGGCTGTAAAATACGGTTTACACTGCAGATACTGCAGCTGAAAGAACGAAGATTGGAAAACTGATTAGTATGTTGGTATTTATCACGGAAAATATTCAATCAGTAATATTAATTTCACTTTGATTTGACCAACAAACTAAAGTAGGGGGACAGTGTCGGATCTAAAAGCACTTCTTGAGTAACATATTTATATGGATGAAGTTATGAAGTTTAAGAGTTTTGCAGCTTAGAGTTAAGCAGTTGCATTGAGAGTACACTTAGTAGTAACATAAATATATTAACTTACACGATCACAGTTTCCTACCAGAATTCTTCTTTTGCATCATTTGCAGTAACAACGCTTTTTACCGTAATTAGTTTTTAAATGCATCATAGCTCTCCATTATAACAACCTGCTCCTCTTGCCTAAAGTAGGAGGCACACAATCAGATCATTTTGTATGGAAGAAGAAGTTGTCAGCAAGAAGAAGCCTTCATTATGTGAGTGTGCACAGAGCCTGATGAAGAAAACCTGAGTTAATAAAGAAAGCTA
>OMNN01098882.1:0-31744 GCA_900302755.1 Chromis chromis | reverse complement strand
CATCCACTTTTGGGATGGCATGATGTCTTCATTTTTTTTCTTCTTCTAACATTTAAACTAGACTATATTGTTACATAAGTCATTGACTTTATGAATACATAAAACATACATTTATAGCTTAATGATTTAAAAAAATATTTAAAAAAATTGTACATTTATCTATCTGTGTTTCCCATAAGCAAGGTAACACCAGTGACAGTTTTCATGAAAAATGCATTCTACAAAATGGCTGCTACAGAGCATGAAACCGCATGTTGTCAATCATGATCTATTCACTAAATTATGTAATTTAATACATTTGTATTCAATTTGTTTGCAATTCCCTGCCAACTAGAATGCACTCAAGCAAGATGCAGACCTACGCCGGATGCCTTCCTAAACATGGCAGGTAGCCCTGTGACCTTGACCTTTTGACCCCAAAATTAATGGGTGACCAGGCTGGTCAAGATGAACATCTGTGCAGAGTTTGATTATCCTATCTCAATTTGTTATGGAGTTATGGTGCGGACATACACACCCATACACCCACATACATACATACATACAGACGGCAGTAAGTTCAAGGTCAAAGGTCAAGTTCAAGGCCAAGAGGTGCAACGCGGTAGTCCTACCCTTAGATATACCAAAGTTCATCATTGCAAGCTTATATAGTAGATTATAAGGAGATTTTGTACTCAATAGCCCTGCAACCTTGACCTTTGACCTTTTGACCCCCAAATTAATGGATGACCAGGGTAGGTCAAGATGAATATCTGTGCTGAGTTTGATTATCCTATCTCTATTTTTTCTCGAGTTATGGTGCGGACATAGCCACCCACATGCATACATACAGACATACATACAGACAGACGGACGGCCCGACTTCTTCGACGTGGGTAATAAAGTAGGTCACACCAGTGACGTCAACTAAAAGCTTCACATGAAATCACGAGATAAATGTAATATTTCTGAAAACTGGCCCTTCTTCATAGATCTTCATGAAAGAGGTCAAAGGAAGTCAAGTGATGTAATTTTTCCAAAATAAAAGACTTCTGTCGCATGGTAACACCAGTGACATGACTGCAGGGGACGACTACGTTTTAAATATATTTTATAATACTTATTTGGTACTTTGTTTTAATATGTCATTTATATCATATATTTGATAGTTATTTATACATTTTTGCATTTTGAATGGTAGAAAAACATATTTTTAAACTCAAAATACAGCACTTTCCCTCCATAACTGACTGTGGGGACAAGCACTTTTGTGGTGGTTGCGGTTCTAAATAATTGATTAAAAAGCAAATATTACCAAGTTGATGGCTCCAAATGGTGTGATAGTTCAAATAATGTGTTTAATTAAAAAAAAAAAAAAAAAAAATAACAAACTATTTTTTCAAGAGTAATATTTCTCTAAAGGCTAGGGACAGAAACATGGATATTTCTGTAGAATGAGCCAATTGATGGTGGATTTGGAAGATGTTTTGTACCAGATGGCAAGTATTTGTCCTTAGTCCTTACAGGGTTTTGATAACAAGTGGAAGGGTCATTCTGCTCGCCATACTAAATGCTAATGTCTCCCTATAACATGCAAATCTATGCAAAATGGAGTAACATCTTGGAGTTGATGCATGAAGATCTGTCAGAGCCACAGCAGCGCAGGGTCAGAACAGATGCTTGATGAGACTGAGATCTGGGGAATTGAGAGGCCAAGTCAACACCTTGAACTGTGTTTTTGAGCAATCTTTTGCAGCGTGGCATCATTCAGTATTATTCAGCTGAAAGAAGCCATTGCCATTAGGAAACATGGTTACCACAATGGGGTGTATGTGGTCTGCAGCAGTGTTAAGGTAGGTGATATGTGTAAAAACTAACATCCACATGAATGCCAGGACCCAATTTTCCCAGCAGAATATTGCTCAGAGCATCACTCTGCCTCTGCTGGCTTGCCCTCTTTCTATAGTGCATCCTGCTGCCATGTCTTTCCTAGGTAAACGCTGCACCCAGTCGTTCACATTTTATAAAAGGAAAAAGTAATTCATCACACCAGGCTACCTTCTTCCATCACTCCATGGTCTAGTTCTGACGCTCATGTGTCTATTGTAGGCGTTTGCGGCAGAGGATGGGGTCAGCATGGACCAGTTTGCAGCTACGCACCACCAATACGCAGCAATCTGCAAAGCACTGTCTGTTCTGACGCCTTTCCATCATAGCCAGCTACGATGGAGGCTAATTGTGAAAGTCCCACTTGTTTGCATGAGTGAGCTCTGCAATTTTCTGAGCATAGACAGGTATCAGGGAAGAAGGGCATTTACTTCACTCCTACACTGCTTTCGAAATCATCAAATAAATGTGTGAGAGCTCTCATTTGCATCTCACCTATGCTTTTAAAACATGCAGGGGGTGTGGACAAGTGCTGGGTTCATCTCAGATTGGTGCAGTTGGCCCATAATGCAGTCGCATTGCATGGCCTTTGTTTAGAAAACTTAAAATGGTTTATGAATTACAAAGTTAGAATCTCCTCTCATTTTCAGAAACCTGTGTGGACCTGACATTTTAACAATGTCCGTCTTCTTCTTCATGTCGACTGAAAGTCTGTGACCTCTCTGGCTCCCGCAAGAATTCATGAAGCCACTTTTGCAGCTGTGACTAGATTCATGTCTGCTGCATTGAACCTTTTACCCGTCTGCACTTTGTTTAACACAACCTGTCTCTCCTCTCAGCCTGTTTGCCTCTTTATTTTTCATCATATCTTTTCAACCCCTATCTTTTCTCACGTCCACTATGCCTCCATTCTTTACTCCAACCCTTATCTTGACCCTGTTTCCCCCCATTTTCTTAAAATTCAAAATCAGACAGATGACCCTGACAGTCCTCATTAATTGTGTATGATAGCATTAAGTCTCTAAGCACTCAGATGGGTCACACCATTTGGAAGACAGATGAGCCGATATCAGTTAATGTGACAGTTGAGTGCCTTTCTGCTTAGACCAGTCCAGCTGCCCTCTCCCGTTTTATTTCCTTTTCACTCCCACCCACCTTCCACTCCCCAGAGGACAACTGTCAGTTGCTCTTTCTCCTGAGCCATAGATAAGGAAGGAAGGCTTCTCTAATGTGACAGTCTATAACAACAGCGGCCTGTCAAGCCAATAAACCCCTCTTTGTTGCAGTGAGGACAATGACTCAAGTGCATTTTTGGTAACAGCTTTTGTCAGTTTTATAGTTGATTATATTTGCATAATGAGCAGACTATGTAATATATTCCTGAATGCAGTTTTAGAAAAAAGTGTTGATAAATGAGGGATAAAGATTTTCATCATCATCAGTCTCAGTCGTATCGCTAACATTTCAGGGACCCTGGCCCCAGAACAGAGTTCAAAATGGCTAATAATTACAAGACTAGTGTTGTAAATGGCAGGATACCACTCCATTAGACAGAGTCCAATCCTCAGAGCCAAGAGGCCAGACATGGTTGATTTTCATTGAAGTAGATTGTTTGGTGAAGCTTAGGTCTCCTAGGCACTGGCTAATTAGAGATGTGAAGACCGGAGTTTATTAGCGGTAGTGTATAGACTGTAGCTACAGTGAGTATGCATTAGGGATCACTCACACGTTAAACATAACTTTGCTTTTTTTGTGTGCTGCTCCGGGCCCTAATTGGATCTTCTCTCCTGTATAGACAAGACAGGGGCATGAGGCCTCACCTACTCAGGCCCCAGCTTCGATTCAGTTGTTTTTAATTATAACATTCTGTTCAGACACACCAAACCAGGCAACAATTTTTAATAATAGATTCATCCTTTATTAAAGTAAAATAAATACCAAGCATTTGCTGGTTCCACATTCTCAGATGTGAGGAATTACTTGTTTGGGGCTTGACTGTTGTTCACATGAAAAGTTCAAGAGGTAATCTTTAAGTTTGAAAGATAATAATCAGCATTTTTCACAATTTTATTAACCAGTTGATTAATTGTACAAATATTTAAGAAATCGATGGTGAAAATCTTTGCTGCAATTGTTGTTCTGACCTCTGATAGTGTCCTCTGTTGATACAAGACAAGTCTTGTAGTTAAATAGAAATTTTTGATTGGTTGTTGCTACAGGGTGAGCGAAACCATTTCTTCTGACACTTCTGTGTCTCAAATGTAGTGTGCTGGCGTAAATGCTAGGTTGGATTAGGCCTTGGGGACAAAATGTTAGCAATATATAAAAATTATAGACTTAACTACTATAGTTCAACTTAAATGCGTTGGATGCAAACTGCCATCAGAATCAGCGGCCTTTCATTGCTGTGTTAGGATTAAAAGTATTAGTCTACATGTGTGCCATGATAAATTGGAAAAAGTGATTAGATTTAAAGTAAGGTGGTTAAATTCTAATTAAACCATCTTTACCTAGTCTTTGTATCAATAACAATATCGACTGATATTAAAAAACATAGTTGAGATAAACTTTTGAGCTTTATCGCGGGTTTGTAATGCTAAATGTTTTAGCAGCTTTTAATCTCATTAAAATTTTGACCTGATGATGGCCATAGAGAGAAAGTTAAGGATCACCAGCGTGATTCCAATTAATCCTCAAGGGAAAATGATTGGACCAGATGTTCTGACAATAGGCCGATACTGATTGCTTATCCCATCGACTACTGATTACATGAATGGTCATGGTTTTTTTTCCCCTTCCTTGCCGCTATTAAGGAATAATCACTACTAATCTGTACAAGTGACTCTGCTCCATAACTGGAGACTGGTCCATTTGCAATCTCATTTCCACCTGACAATTGTATGCTGCAATCTGATAAAACCCTGTTAGTCAGTTCTGCATGTGCCTGCTCACCAGAGCTTTACTCTACGTCCACAACATCCATAGCATCAAGCTGCACGGTGTGTGTGTGTGTGTGTTCACCAGGTTGCATCTTCAAATCCTGAAAGTCTTTTACAAGTGACTAAAAATCATTCTTGAATTACTTTTAATTTGTTATTGACTTTGTCTGAGCACATACACAGCAGAACTGTTTTCTTGCATGCGTTGCTTAATTAGTGAGAGAGTGTGGGAAATGAACATATTAGATTTGTTGATTCGCCACACCGAGTCTTTAATTCTTCAGAGAATTAGCAAACCTCACAAATACAAGGAGAATTCCCCTGATGAATGAGACTCGCTGGGAGGAGGAGGAGGAGGAGAAGGAGGGGAGAGGGTCTCATTTAAACCTCTGTTCAGTCCCTCCACCCAGGACTGATTGATGATAGCGGAAGTTAGCCCCCTGCTTACCCACAGCCACTTAGAGGCAATTGGATCCAGTGTTAATTGCAGCACCTGATGTTGATTTTAATTTGAGTCTTTTGATGGCAGAACTTGAACTTGAGTCAAAATTTAGTCAAAATTTTAAAACATTTCAGCCTAGATTTCGTCTGACATTTTTAGTCTCATAAGCCTTTTGTTGCTACAGCTGTGGCCGTCTTTGTGTACGGGCACCATGGTTACAGGTGTCATTCTCATCTATCACAAGGTTAGTGCAAAAGATGGTTCTTGTCCCTCTGCTCAGCAGTAATACAACAGATGGACTCTCCTCCGTAAATCCAGTTAACAATGTCATTAACAAAGAGCAGCAACTCATTGAGAAGATGATTCACGCACTTGTTCATTACAGCTCTGTTCACTGTCTGGGTTAATATGGAGAAAATTATTACAGTGACTGATGTTTCTTTAGCGAACATCGACAGGACAGTTTTGATAGAATGGCACGATTAAACCTGGATAGCAACATTAAAGTAACATTACCTGACCAAAAGTAACATTAAGGTCCATTTCCAGGTAAGAATTCATTCTTAAAAACTCATCTCTGTGTATCAAAATCATGATATGTCCTCTGGAGTATAAAAAACACTATTTGGACATGTTAACTAGGTAAAAAATATTCGACTTTTATCAGTGGGGGTGTTTAATGTTACATGAAGATCTCCCAATATTGGTACACCGGTCAGGCATAACATGTCTTGGAGGTCAAATCAACATCTTGGGCCATTGTCATGTTCTTCAACATGTTCCTGATTGTTTGATGTTTTTGCCATGTGGTGGGGGGCATTTTCCTGCAGGGGTAGGCCAGTGACATTTGGGATTGCCATTTGCATGAGGGAGTGTGTTTGTTCTGGGACAATGTTTATCTGGGTGTCTAAGTATCATCAACATGGATGTTAAAATCCAAGGTTTTCCAGCAGAACACCACATAGTACCAATATGATCCATGTTATTCACTTCACCTGTCAGTGGTCATAATGTTGTGACGGATAGATGTATATTAGAAATGCTGCATTAGCTCACCATTTTCCCTAAATCTGAGGATACTGCCTCCATGTTTCTTGCTTTTATCAGCTGTTTTGTTGCTATGTCTTCTGTTTCTCATTTGAGTTTGCTGATGAATTTAGTGAATAAATCAGTCGCTTCCAAGAACCGGTAAGAAAACTCTACAGACAAATAAGATGACTGAATACCATGTGGCTTCATAACGAGGGTAGTGCAGTCAAAAACTGCAGTATATTTCATAAATATTCTTCTGAATAAGACATTTTGGATAGCAATCCCTGGTAATGACAAAATATCAAAAATGCAGATGATTAGTCCTAAAATTCATCTTCTGTAGTACATGCTTTTAGAAACTTTCATCCGGCCCATCCATGCATGAATAGACCAAAGTGGTGAACAGACGGAGCCATCTTTATTGGTGCCGTGGATAAAAGTAACTCTGCCCTTTTCCCTCTTCCGTGCTCCTTCTCTCTTACATTGTCCCTTTCACTCACGTACCACTGCTCATGACTGATGCACAAGCTCTCCTGCTTTTATGTTGCTGTTACTCACAACCTCTCTCTCTCTGTGTCTTTCCATTCTCTCAGGTATACCCAGGGCTAATGGTGACTGCAGGCCTTATCCACTATGTGCTCAACCTGCTCCACATCACCGTCCACATCCGTGACGTGTGCGTCTTTCTGGCACCGGTGTTCAGTGGTCTGACCGCCATCTCCACCTTCCTGCTGACACGGGAGCTCTGGAACCAGGGTGCAGGGCTGCTGGCAGCCTGCTTCATTGCCATTGTTCCCGGCTATATCTCCCGCTCCGTCGCTGGCTCTTTTGACAATGAGGGCATCGCTATCTTCGCCCTGCAGTTCACCTATTACCTCTGGGTACGTACACTGGACACTTGAGTTAAAGGGGTAATTGTAATGTGACTGGACACATTCATTGCTATTATAATGAAGCGGCAGTTTAACTTCCTATTTGTGTCCTAACTGGCTCGCTCTTGGGCAGGTTTTATATCTGTTGAAGCTTAAAGCCCCAGATGAGCGTGCAGAGTCCTGAGTTACTTTATAGGGGACAGGCTTTATGTATCCCCTACTTTCAAATCTTACTTGCCTCGGAAGAATGTTGAATTATTTATCCCCATCCTTGAAAGGCACGCTGGGCATCTTTACTGACCGCGTGTAGCTCAGAAAACGACATGCAGCACTGTAAAGCCTTCACAATAAGATGACCTTTAAGAATAGAATTGAAAATATCTCAAGTTAAAGGTTGAATAGCCCCCCTTCCAATTTACCTTCCTGTCCTACAATACATGAAGTGAACATGCGAAGAACGCAATAGGTTGTATTTTACACTACATAGCAGCTGACCTTGTTAATTTTTGGAGTATTACTGATTTCAGCAATTTCAGATTTATTTCGTGTATTAGATTGTTTATATTATTCAGTAGTTAAAACCAGTTTGTTCAGGTTATCCTTGTGCCGCAAGGACAATTGACCAAACTAATCAACTCCACAGATGATGAGAAAAGGTTATTTTTTAATCCAGCTTGGATGTTTGCACGAGCAACACTGCACCACATTTCTGAAATAGTGTTGCACAATAGGTGGAAGATGTTTTTTTCAAGCTGAAAGATGTCTGAAACAGAATTTTCACATTACTTGAGTCTGTCCACTCTTTTCAGTTGCATCAGCAGCTGCCTTACAGCCCCACAGCTATCTTACTATGAATGTATGTTGTGTCTGTTTGTGTGAGTCTGTGTAAAATTCAAGAGCTGTGCTTTGCAAACAGTTTTATCAGCATCCCCTTCATCCTTGTTATTGGAGCTGACCTTGACAAGTTTTGAGGATTTCTTTCATTTTGTATTGAGCTGTTTCTGTTTAGTTTAACATAGATTTTTTTTTAAACTGCTTAATCTCAACCTGAGAGAGAGAATTATCTCAATATTTGCTTACAACCAGCTAAAAAGTGGAGTCTGTGAGTCTGGAGAATGATGTTGATATTTAACTAGTTAGCATAATTGGGTAGTTAGCAGGTGCCAAATTACCATTCTTCTTGCCCCCCCTTCCCCCTTTTATCCCATCTGCTCTCCCCTGTCTTGTGCACAAGCATGAACATGCTCAGCACACGCTGAAATAGTAATGTGTGAATCAGTCCGAGCCACTTTTGTTTGTTTTTCATTTACAAAAATGTCTTGGATTTGAATCGCTGACTTTACCTTATATGAAAATGGAAGTAATCAGCTCTTTCTGTTATGGAATTTAATTGTAGTCATATCCAAGTCACAGCTTCCAAAACAGCTCAATACAAAATGTCTTATAAGTGTACCAAATACAGACATCCACGACCAAATTAGTTAGTTAATTAAAGTACATATGCACATAGAATCACAAATAAAGTATTATCCTTGTCTGAGCATTTATGAGTTATGCAGTAATGTAGTTATCAGAAAAGAGTGAATAATCAAAGCTGCACAGGCACCATGGTCATTATATCATTCAACTTTTTCAATTAATTTTCAATTCTTATTTAGAAAAGAGACGAAACATTATGGGAGAACAATAATATTTATTCAATATGTTAAGCAAAAATAATAGAAGTAATGGTAGCGCTTGTCTCTTTGGGCAGAGATGTTGTTGCAGTTTCTTTTTGTCCACTGTTTTAGCTTTGCAGCATGAGCACAATGCTGTGCATTAAACTTATCTGGGTTTGGTGTTAATTACCCTGTCAGAGCTCTCTACATGTATAAATAGCACTGGCTGTCTTTAGAGCACAGTGGACATGCTTCCTATTTATACAGTATTCTGTCATCCCATTAAGTCCATAAGAGGATTTTTTACTAATAAACCTGCATCTTCCTCCTGTTGACTGCAGTTATAGAATATAAAGGCAGCAGGTTGCAGAGAAGCAATTACCACACCTGCACAGTTAACCTGCCCTGGAGCAGGTGTCGAATGAGTATGGCAAGATTCTAGTGAGGACAAATTTAATAATGTAAACTCTATCAATGTAAAATAGATCAAGCTAAAGTTGAAATTGATTGTAAAGAGGTTATTTGTGAGTAGCACAGACCTTATTTATTAAAAACTGAACCTGCATGAGCCAGCTGCTTTCACTTGTAAGGCGTCCTCTCCAACATGCATGCAGAGGTGAAACAGTACCTGTACAGTGTAATATCATTCCAAACCATTTATCCTCCCTTTCTTTTTGCCACATTGAGTGAATATCTCCTCATGTTCTGTGTAGGCGTTGGGGAAAAAAAATCTGGTGTTTGTACACAGCGGTGGCTCTGTAAATGAAAAGCAAAGGGTGAGTTCCAATACATGTACCGTACTATGTAGTATGCCAGAAAAAGATTTAGTATTTCCCAATACATGGTATGTGAAATGCATTATACAAAAAAATAACACAAGGATTTCCTGTTACATGTGGTTGCATTTTGCAGTTTGCAAGCTCGCATGCTTGCAGGAGTCACTGGCTTGAGCTTCTGAAAGAGCACAGACAAAGGACAGCTCCTTTTAAACTACAGACTACAGACAGATATATGAGCAAGAGGGTCACAACTTAAGATGCAATGTTATGATGAAATAAACATTCTAGCTGTCTGCGTATACGGCACGCAACAGTATGTAATTTGTAAGGGCAGCTGCAGTACGTACTTAAAAGAGAAAGGAAAGGATAGGAGAGGGGAGAAAGGGGGTAGTGGGAGCGAGAGAGAGATGGCAAATCTGGAACAATGCAAATGTGCTAACTAGCCATATATCAACAGTTTTTCTCCAGAATCGCAGACTCCTCCTTTAATGCTTGGTTGTAAACATAAGCATAATTTTGTCTGTCCTTCAGTTTTGCTGCTACATAATCAACACTGTCATTAGCCATTATCTTTGGCTTTAAATGATACACTAGACAAATGGTAAGAAGAGAAATGATAAAAGAAATGTGAATACTATTGCTGTCATTGGTTTACTGCTGCTCAATTTACTTTGGCAAAGGACATTTATTTATCCTTAGAAGCTTTGGTATTAGCTAGAAAAGATTACTACATGATAGAATGCCACAATCCTATTGGAGCCAGAGAAGACTCATGCATATAAGCTGCATGTCTATTATGTACTGATTGTAGCTGTGCGGTTGTAGGAAGACGTAATTCGTGGCTGGTTCATATCCAATGTTCTAGAGGCTTAGAAATATCGCATACAAATAACCTATTTATTTATAAAACGTTATGTTTTTCAGCATGCCAGTGGTGTTTAGATGTGACCACATGCAAGTAATTTCAAATTACTTTGACTGCTTAACAAGGAGTCACACAGTTGTGCAGATGTGTATTTGGAGGCCGTACACAACACAGCACATCAGCATTCAGGATAAATGTTCTGTCTTAGCTCATTGTTGTGTGAGTCAATTACTGCACGGCGCTCGGTTACAAATTCAGGCTACTCTTAAGCCTGAACTATCCACACAATAAATGCAAAGACATGTTTTCCTGATCATTGCAGATGTTTAATTAGTAAACATGGAAATTGAGGTTGTCATTTGATGTTTTCACATTGCCCATGCCTGCATAAAGATGTCTCTTTATACAAGACTTTAAATTAAATGTATAGTTGTTTTGGGGCTGTGGCCTCATATACATATTGCTTGGCGGTTGCTAAATGAAATTTGCATTTGCAAAGAGACAAGACAAGTCGAGCTATTAACATTTAGTTTTTGTTCAGGTCTTCTATTTTCAATTTAAGCTTCAATTTTAAGTCAGATTTTGCTATTATTCATGTTGGGCTGTAAAAAGACAATCAGTGTCTAACCCTAATTCTTAATGGAAATGTCCTACAGAGACACAAATTACCTTCATATGATTTATCTGCTGAAGAACAGTGGTGCCCCAGTGTTAGAAAGGCTGATTAGCTACAAAACTGGTACTCTTCACTGTCCTCATCCAAGGGCAGTTCAGCAAGTGAACAGAAGAGAACTTTCATTATGCATGCCATGCCACAGGCTGTCTTGAGTAGTAATAGTAGCTCATAGGGTATTTGTCCAATTTTTATTTTACCTTCAAGGCACTGATATCCCTTTATGCTCAAGCGTAAAGTCATGCTGCACAGTGAAGGCTTTCATCCAGGTAGCAGTAGAGATGCAGGTATTTTATCACGGCATGCCTCAATGCTGTTTGTCACAGTGCAACAAGCTTGGCAGTACAGTTGCCGCCGGCTTGGAAAGGACCTTTTGTCCATCCAAGGATTCAACCATCCCAGTTTATGTCACTTTGTCAAATCATGCATGAATGCATCTCTTGTGTGGTTTCAAGGTAGTATGAGTCACTGTGCTGGAGTGTGCTTGCGGACAGCTCTGTGGCCCTTTTTTGAACTCACTCACTGTCACTGATCTGGCATCGAGCTACGGTTTAGTGTCCAGGTGGCTGCCTGAGCACGCCTGGTGTGTCCACATTTTAAGTCCCAATACAACACCACTGGCTCTGTGTCTGTGTACTGGCTCAGTGGGGTGAAACCCAACTACTGATAGTTCCACTCACTGGGAGAGCCGACATCCTCAAACACACAGTGCAAATCTGGAAGCCAAACATACTTAGGAAATGTGTGCACACATGTGTACACAATCTTTCACATATAGATGTATATACAGAAACATACAGTCTGCACAGAAAATGGATGTAGGGATGGTTTTGCATCCACCCATACATCCATTTCCTTCCAGTTTAGTCGTGGTTACAGGCTAAGCAGGTCATTCCAGATGTCCTTCTACCCAACAGGTTTTCCAGTTGCTCCTGCAGGATCCCAAAGCGTTCCCAGGCCACATGAGATATATAATCTCTCCAGCCAGTTCTGGGTCTACCCCAGGGTTTCCTCTCAGTTGGGTATTCCCAGAAAACCTCCAAAGGAAAGTGCCCTGGAGGTATCCTAATAAGATTCCTGTACCACCTCAGCTGTCTCCCTTCAATATGAAGGAGCAGCGACTCTACTCTGAGCTCCCTCTGGATGTCTAAGCTCCTCACTCTATCTTTGAGCCCAGCCACTCTACAGAGGAAACCCATTTCAGCCACTTTTTCCGCAATCTCGTTGTTTCAGTAACTGCCCACAGCTCGCGGCCGTAGGTGAGAGTTGGAATGTAAACCAACCAGTAGATCAAAAGCTTTACCCTTTTCCTCAGCTTCCTCCTCACCATGACCGTCCAGTAAGACGCCTGCATTACTGGAATGGAACTGCAGAAGTTTTTAACCCCCACAACCTCAAGCTGTTTCTGTGTGTTTTGCTCCTGTTGCATTTTCACTCATTGAGGCTCACTTTGCACTATAATACAAATCCCTGCACCTCCATGAAAACAACACAACCATGGCTAGAAGTCAAGAGACCTGAAAAGTGTCTTGTGCAGCACGATAAACTTATAAATAAGAAAAGAAATAAATGAAAGTTAAATATCTTTTATTATCCAGTTTACAAAAATGTTTAAGAACTTGAAATCAACGTGTACAATCACTCACAGGTGTTAACCACAGTGATGATCTTCCTCTTCCTCTTCCTGTTTTTGCAGTTTCTTACTAAGATTAATTTTGACTATTAAAAAAAAAGACCAACAAGACCCAACACCTCACATGTAAAACCAGTTCCCACCAACAAAGAAGAGCAATACATCAAATGACAGACGGTGATTAGATCTTGAAGCTGGGTTACTCGGGTGCCATGATACCAAACCTAAACTGGTTAATTTATATTGAAAGTTGCAAGGAAACGACAGTAAAACCACAAATTTTAGGTGAGAAAAGTTGGGCGAGGACTGCAAACTCAGCAGAGAGCTGCAGTCAAGTGAATTTTGAAAGAGGTGAACATAAGGTGAGCTGTGACTGAACTGCATTATGGCATAATACTCCCTCCTGTCCTGCTGTTTTCAGTCAGTGTGTAAATGTACTACTCACATTTTTCCTGAATTAAGCAGTGAGAAAATGTTTTGAATGACATAAACTAGAACTATGAGTCGATGATGATCAATCGGTGCCAGATGGTGACGTCACTGTTTAACTTTTCAGGACTCATCCACAAACCGTGCCATAACCATTTGTCTCACCCCAGCATGTGTATTAGGGTGTGTTAGGGACATCTGTTTGTTTCTGCGGCATTATAATGGCCCCTTGTCATCTTGTGTGTCTCGACAATACATCTCCAGGTGGGGCAGGTGTTCCTCGCAGCAGCCATCACCGCCTCTTCATGTGATGTGTCATCGGCGGAGAAGTGCCATTGAAAAAGAAAAAAAAAATCCCCCTCCACTCACCTAGCACCACTCACGTCCTCCATTCTATTTGGCATGGGCCCTGAAAAACAATCATCCTGGCCATGCACCACTGCTTCCCATTATCAGTCTCATTTACCCACATTTGTCTTTGCATTTTCCTTTCCTCCTCTCGCTCTTTCTTCCGTCGCGTCTCTGTTTAATTGTCTTTGTCTTCCTTTGTCCCTGATGTTGTGCAGCTCTTGCTTGTGTTCCTGCTTCCTGCCTCCTCCCTCTTGTTCTTCCCACCTCACTTTCTCTTCCTTCATCTTATTATTGCGCATTCCTTTCATCCGCTCTCTTCCATGTCTCTTTACCCGTCCTCTCCTCCACATGGCAAATACGCACAGAGCCGTTCTCTCAAGTCTCAACCCAATCTTCATTATCCGTCTCCTTCATTTTATCCGCTAATAACCCATTCAACTCCACTCGCTTAATCTCTGTGTTTACCCCCCCTGCCTACACTCACACACTCTCCCATAATCTATAATTGAATCCTCTCACACACAGGAGAGCTGCTCTTTTTAACACCACAACTCTTCGTAAGAGGAACACGTGCACACACTCACAAACTCACACACATGGTTGCACAGCCTCCCTCTCTTGCTCTAACCCCGCGCACCATCCCTACATTGTTGTAACAGTAATTCCACTCTTTTTCTCGGCTCACATTTAATTAGCAGGGCTGGTATCGCACTGTGTGACTTCTGTGTCTCCACAAAAGGGAACGGCGGCTGGGAGGGCAGTTGGAAAAAGGGGGCCGAGGCACCAGTTGAACACAGCGCGTACATGCACTGAATGGACAACACAAGGCTGCACGCTAGCTTTGGCCCAGTTTGAGTGGAAATATTGTCTGAGGAGAACACAGCAGACTGTACAGTAACTATTGTCATCCTGTTCTGTCGTAATGCTTGTTTTCACTCTTAAACAATAGATACAAAAACTCGGCAAGGAGCCATTCATGGGAAGAAGAGTTTTGGTAGCTCTGACTGTGGCAGCGTACACTAAATTGCCAGTATATAAGATATATATATCTAGAACCTATGCAGTCGAATGCAACAGTCTGCAATAAATCTTACTTTGGTGAAGGTTGAAATTTTCAATTTTTGTTGAAGTTCTTTTAGAAAACAGGTGTTGCTTTAGCTGTATGATTCTTTTTAAGGCTGTAGCTTGTGGTGTTGTCAAGCTGTATTACATTTTACTGACAAGTACAAGTAGTAATCATTTGTCCAGCCCATTTAGAATCAGAATCGGCATTATTCGCCAAGTTTGTACACGCAAATAAGGCATTTGACTCCAGTGTAGCTTTGCTCTCTATGTACCAAAATAACAAAACAAGAAAACCAAGTACTAAAAATAAGGTAAAAGAATAAATCACAGTATTTACAGTGTGTGTGCAAAGTGGCAGGGTTATTGAGTTAGAAAGTAGTGAAAATATACATCAGGGTGGGTTATTGCACAGTGGTTCCTGAGAATCTGTGACTACTGACAGTTCATCAGGGTGACGGCCTGAGGGAAGAAACTGTCTCTGTGTCTGGTGGTTTTGGCGTACAGTGTTCTGCAACGCCTACTGGACGGAAGGAGTTCAAAAAGTTTGTGTGGGGTGTGAGGGGTCTGTAGGGATGTCACCTGCCCGCTTCCTGACCCTGGACAAGTACAGGTCCTGTGTGGAGGGCAGGTCGGCCCCAATTATTCTCTCTGCAGACCTAATTGTCCTTTGCAGTCTGTCCCTGTCCTGTTTGGGGGCCGATCCAAACCAGACAGTGATGGAAGTGCAGAGGACAGACTGGATGATGGCGGTGTAGAAGGTGATCAGCAGCTCCTGTGGCAGGTTAAACTTCCTGAGCCGTCGCAGGAAGTACAACCTCTGCTGGGCCTTTTTTCTACGTGGGGGAGTCCACTTCAGGTCTCGAGAGACTGTGGATCCCAGAAACCTGAAGGTGTCTGCATTAGACACTGTGTTGTTAAGGATGGTGTGGGGGAAAGGTATATTTATATTTGTTTAAGAATGGTACTGAAACCTGCGCCTTTTTAACGTTTATTTTTTTGGTCATGTCACATTTTTACTCACTGTGGGCTCATTTTTCACTGCAAAATGAAGTCCTGCACCTTTACAAACAGCACAACCATAGTTAGAAGTAGAGAGAACTAAATAATATCTTTTGGGCAGTAGGACAAAGATACAATGAAAAGTTGAAGGTTTCATTTGCTTGATTATTACTTAAAAATTTTGAATAAACAATCTGGAGTCAAGAAGTACAATATTTTCACAGATGCCCACAGGTGTTGCCTGGAAAAAAATAGTGACTCTACATACTATGAATATTTAACAACTTGTATTTTTTATTTGTTTCCATATTTGTCTGTCTGCTCTGTGTAAACACAGCCTGCAGTTCAACTCGGCCACAAGGTCCCTGAATTTTTCTCACGTGACTGTTGGTTGCAAATGTTTCACTCCTGGCTTTTGTATTGCACTGAGGAGCTCACATTACAGAATGTGGTTAGATCAAATGATTTACTTTTTGAATTACACATAATTTTAATGACTTTCTAAAGGTTCAAAATCCTTTGATCTTTTTTGTTTTGTACAGTTTCTTGCTCTGATAAATGGTATACTTTATTTATGTGTTGTTTTTTTAAGATAACTTGCATTTTAAACCCTCTGGCAGGTTTTCAAAGGGTTAGATACATTTAACTACTTTACCACACATGAGTTTGAATATATCGATAAAAGTCACCTGCTAGGCCTAGTTATACAAGACTACCTATCTCCACAGAACTGTGTCAGGTCTGGCTGCACCTTAACATTCTGCTATCGGGGAGAAAACACTTGTTTGCATATCTTTTTGATGGACTATGCTTGGAAAACAAAACTTTTTCCATAACAGTTGGGTAAGCATGCAAGAATGTCCCTGTTAGTCAGCAAATGTTGTAAACATATTCTTTGTAGATCTTTACAGCCAACCAAGCAGGTCTGCCTTACTGCACGACCCAAATCTTTGTCAAAACATGACATTTTCAGCGTGTAGTCTGCTGCTCGGAGATTGTTGTTTCCCATACCAAAGGGGATTTTGAAAAAGTAACATGCAAATAGGGGAAGGTGAGGAAAATACTGCACAAAATACATCCCCAGTGGCAGCTTATACCTGCAGTCTACATCTAGGGGTTCACAACAACCCACTTCATGAGCTTATTGGGTCTTTGTCTCATAGAGTCGATCTTTACTTTTCTGCGGCTATTTTAATAATTGATTATTCATTGAAGTCACTGTTTGAATGATCTTTTAAGCTAACAAAATCCCTTTCTGCTTTTTTATTTGCTGAACTGTGCATGGAGTCAATAAAACTCGAACTTACTAAATGAAACTAAATGAAAACTTGGAAACACTTAAAAAGCAAGTGTCTCTTCTGGCTAGACTGAAATTACAGACTCTGTGATCTTCCCTAAAAGCAGTAGGTAATTGGGGCTGTAATTATTACTGGAGCATGGGGTAAAGAAACAGACGTATGCGGTCTGGACAGGATTAAAATCAATGATCAGGGCATGTAATATTAAAACCACCCCATCTCCCCTAGAGCACAATATTTCATCTAAATAGGACATAATAGTCTTGTCAAGCAGACCCACAAGGCCCTGAGTCATTGTCATTTGCTTTTTTCACAAACAAAAGTTAAGTTCCAACTTCTAATGGGCGAGAAAGATAATCACATCACCACAGGCTTTCTTACTCTGGCCTACTTTAGTAAATAGGAAATGGGTATTTCGGTATGCGTTGTGAGTACAGAACAGTATTGGTGTGTGCAGGTGATTGATTGGCTGATCCAGGGTCTGTCTGTGGCTGGATATTTGGGTGGGATGAGACCACCTTGGTCCAGCAATCATTGATTTCCCCTCCTCAGCAAATCGTACGCATTGTTGGGTGCAATAAAGCTTCCTGACAACATCTCCTTAACACATTCTCTCTGGTACACCCAGTTTGATAATTTGAAAGGTCACCGATAAGTGTGTCTCCTGTGTGTGTGCGCGCACATGTGCGCGTGGGAGTGTGTTTTTAAATGTTAATGTGTACACTTTATTGCTTTATCGGCCCGTGGCTCAGAAGGGGAGCTTGTTTACAAGATGTTGCCGGTGGTCTAGTCTGAACCGGCCTTGTCTCGCTCGTCGCAGCTGGCTGCTTTTTATCTGCTGTGATCATTAAACTGTGATCATTAAACTCCCGTTAAAGATCCCAAACATGTGCATTTTCAGCACTTTTAACCATATTAAGTGTAAATGGGATTGTTTTATACATCGGCAGCTTTAAATACAACTGCGTTGATCCAGAAGT
Organism: Chromis chromis; assembly: GCA_900302755.1. Lineage (NCBI taxonomy): Eukaryota > Metazoa > Chordata > Actinopteri > Pomacentridae > Chromis > Chromis chromis. Next base: position 13,863 of record OMNN01098882.1, on the reverse strand, counting down.
GAATAAAGCAAAGAGAATTTTTATTTTTATTTAACCAAGAAAAGGCTTGTTAAGATTAAGAATCTTTTTTACAGGAGTATCCCGGCCAAGACGTGCAGCAGCATAAATTAACAAGTTACAGTTTGTTTTCAGTCCAGATATCAGGTTTTTCTAGTGTAATCAAAGAAGAACACTGCGTCGTTATGACAAAAAATATGTGGCCTGGCTTACTTCAGTTTCTAGTGTCCCTGAAACACAAGCTGTGGGTTTGAATATTCAATTTGACGTTGAAGTATATGTGGCCAGCAGACTGCAGTGACTCTTGAATCATTTTCTGCTCTCTCTGTCTCTTCTCAGGTGAAATCGGTGAAGACAGGCTCGGTATTCTGGACCATTGGCTGCTGTCTCTCCTATTTTTACATGGTAAGAATAGTTGGCAAACACTGACACAAACACAGCGGATACACTGACTATGGGCTACTTCAGACTGCCTGAGAAACTGATTTATTCATTGATTAAGATCTACTGTGTAGGGTTTTGCATACTTTACAGCTCCAGCAACTTCTCCCATTAATGAATTAGCTTGATTAAAAGTTTGAAGATTGTCGTTATGTCATTTTAAACTGAGTATCTTTTTCAATTTAGACAAACACAACAAAACGTGTAAAGATGTCACCTTTACTCCATTTTTGCTTCTCAGCATTTTTCTGTATTTAAGACCAAATGATTAACTGAGAAAATATTGAACAGATTAATCAATAAGGAAAATAATGGTGGTTGTAGCCGAAGGTCATTTGCATTTTTATCATTTCTGGTTCCTGTTTATTGATTGCGGCTCTTAGCAAACCATTTTTTCTAATTTCTTCCGCTTTTCTTTTTGATTATTTCATACGTGGTTGATATAAACAGTCATTGATCATAGGTGTTTCTTTGCTTCTTTATAGTTTAAATGTAAACTGAAAATAAAATAAGAGTTTTTTTTGTTTTTTTTAAAAAAATCAACTATTGTACATTAGTCTTAACTTGAGATGAATATACTGGTAGTAGCTGATTCTGGGTTCATACAAAAATGCTGCATTTTCTGCAGGAAATGCTTCATGTTATTCAGGTTTGCACCGTTTTATAAAATAATTTCCTTTCTCTGCAGCTGTCTTCTGTAAATTGCTAACCGTGGCTCTGGATTGCCATTCCTACACTATAACACCATATTTAAAAGCTTTCTATCTACTCGAACTGACTAAAGCACAGATGGTCCGGAATTTACCTTTAGGTGATGGAACTGAAAAGCATTTTTCTTGACAAATCCCACTTCTGTGAGCAGTCGCTCCAATTCAGAACTGGGTCGTGATAATAAGCCCAGCCCCTGTGATGGTTCTTGTTGGACTGGCTGTGCTCTGTCCAGCTGCGACATGGCAACGCATGGAAGCAGGGAGGGGCAGCGTAGCCAGTGGTTCTGGTATTATTTATGAATTCAGGCAGAAGCTCATCAGAGGGTTGGTGAGAGAGATAAGATAAAAAGACAGTCCAGGAACACTGCCTCGGCGACAGATTGTTTGTATGTGTGTGTTTGTGTGTGATAGGGAGCATGAGCGCCTATGAACATCTCCAGCTCCTTGCTCATTCCAGCCTTAATCTCTGTGGCCGGCAGTGAGACAGATGTCAAATGAAACAGATTACCGAAATCCAGCTTCATCGATCACACTGCATCCAGAGGGGGCCAGAGAGGACTGTAGAGTCAAGGGAGAAGGGGAGGACAGAGGAGTGGTTGAAAGATGAATCGAGTAGGAGACAAACCAGAGAAAGGCGACAGACAGAGACAAAGGAATAGAGAGGTGATAAATAAGGGATAGAGGGGATGGAGAGATGGGGCAAAACACCAAATAGGACAGAAGAGGTAATATATTGTGATGTGTAACTTCCACACTGTCCTATTTGGAAGCAATGGGAACATTGAGTCTCCATGCGTCTTTCTCCTTATTGCTACTTCCTCTCCTTCACACTCGCTCTCTCCCTCTCCTCAGTGATGTGATGTTCCTCTGTACTCTATCTGCAGCCCACCCACCTCTGCAGATGAGTCCTCTAGCAGAGAGCAACAAACTAGGCTTGTATGTCTCTGTCGACACCACCAGGTTCAGCCTCCACCGTCTTCTTTTGGTCTGCATACACTGGTTGGCCTTTCGAATTTTTCACCACCCTATCACCTTATACTGTCAATTTAATCAGAGTATAGCCAAGGCTGTGTTTTCCTGCAGGGCTTAATTGAATGGGACATTTGTAAGGCAGATACAGAGGCAGAGGGAGAGAGATCTCCTTTCCGGATATTGGTATAATCAGAGCAGAGGGAGGACAGAGAAGGACGAGATTAAGAAGAGGATCAGAGCAGTTGGACCCACTGATGGACGGGAGCCACGGGAACCTTTCTGGAAGCTGTGCAGCATCCTCCTTTCAACCCTCCAGGGGTGAGGGCAGAGTGGGCGAGGGTGAAGGGGAAAAGCAGGACAGAGCAAAAGCAAATGCATGGACCAGCTGCACTGCTGTTGGTTCCCAAAGCACTGGCTTCTTCCTCTGTATAAACACTCCAGTCTCCACTGGCAGAGTAGCCTGTAACATCAGGGCATGTCAAAAGCTTAGAATTATCGATTAAATGTTCTGAACACAAGTTTCCTCGGGCGATTGTTTAAAAGATGCCATTTAGTTTGACTTCTTAATAATGCTAATATATCAGCAGCTATCTGCTAAAGGGATTAGCGTTAAAATTTTGCGCAAACTTTCATGGTGTCATGAATTCAGTTTAACTTTGCTGCTCACAAGTAGAGCAGACCATTATTGTGATGTTAATGAAGAGTAAAAACAAGCAGTAGTTTGGCCTCTGCCCAAGCCTTAGCCTGGAGAGATCAGAACTTGGCTCTTCTGCATCGTAGGCAAACTTATATATGATAAATATGTATGTAACAGTATGATCCACATTCACACAGCAGACTCAATGACTTCTGTGCCATCTTAAAGTCTTAATGAACCCAAAAGTCATTGCTGTTATTAGGAAGGGCACAGCTAACAAATAGTTTCACACATAAACAGAACAACATTCATTTTCATTTCCCTAAATACTCAGAGCGGCGTTTAACAAGAGCATTGGGCTGGAAACACTTGTACACACAAATGCATATGCATCCGCACACACACACAAACAGAGTAAAACCCTTCCCTCTGTTGCATGCTGTGTTCTCTATATCCTCTTCAGAGTGGCCCCGTGGTCATCAGATAAGCCCGCTATGAAATGCAGAGAGCGATAACGGCTAAAAGGCTTGGCTCCAAACATTTTCTGATTCCTGCCCTCGGCTGTTACCCTGTGGCTCGGGCAGGGGGGCTGGATGTTAGAGCTATAATTTCAAATGGAGCTTGTTCGTGCTCATGCACAGACACACACAGCGTTGGCTTGTGTCGCGGGCATTCATCTTCGCATGGTCCTCTAATGTGACCAGAAGGCCATTTTCTCCCATTCGTTTTTTCCTCAAAGTGATTGTCCCCTCAAGACTGAAGAGGTGAAACTGCAATCAAGTTGTGTTGTATGGATGATAAATACCAGACAGCGACGCCAACTTCATGTCATGTTGATTGTACTGCATTTTTCAATCTCTGACTTGTGAATACTGTTCGGGGAAATATCTAAATGGTAATTAAGACTGCAATTTTTTTTTTGCCATGCTAGATGCAGTGCACTAGGGATGAAAATGTTGCTCTGTCAGTATTTCCACCGCTTTGATCCAGATTGAAAAAACTCAGCAACTATTAAATGGATTGCCGCTGTGAAGCAAAAACACAGACGTACCACAACATTAAAACCACTGACGGGTAAAGTGAATAACATGTTTTAGTTTTAGTGGAGTTTTCTGCTGGGAAACCTCAGTTCTTACCATTTATGTGTATGTTACTTTGACATGTACCGCCTACCTAAACATTGTTCCAGTCTAAGCACAACCCTCACAATGGCAACAACACTCACCAGTGACCATGGCCTCCCCCAGCAGGACAATGTGCTCCACCACACCACAAAAACTGCTCAGGAACAGCTTGAGGAACATGACAAAGAGCCCAAGGCGTTGACTTGCCCTCCAAACTTCCATCCGATCAAGCATCTAGGGGATGCACTGGAGCAAGACTGATGCACTCCAACCCACAGCCCTCACAACTGATAGGATCCACTGCTAACATCCCAGTGCTTCAGAATCTCAGAGCTGTTCCTGTCTCAGAAGGAGACCTACACAGTATTAAACAGGTGGTTTTATTGTTGTCGATACATACTTTGGTGATTCACTAGCCTGACTCACCAGATGTAGGTTGTGGGTATAATCCTGCCATTGGCATTTGGGTGTTACGATTTTGTTCACAACAGGAAATGACAACAGCAAGCTCTGGGCTGAACCTGCCGCACTGAAGATGAAACAGAAAGTTTTGCTAAGGATTTGGATCCTGCAGTCAGGCACTCCTGCTAGTTTTTTTGCAGTGGATTTTTCATTTTAATCGCAGCGTTCGTATCCTTGCGTGCAAATGTTCCACCACAACAATTCCAGGCACCAGTATTTTGAGGGAATACCAAAGCTGCATCCTTTGCTTAACCCCTCCCACAATGACTGTGGTTGGTTTAAAGAAATACAAACAAGCCTAAGTGTTTTGTTTTTTCCCTCTATAGCAAAATTATAGTGTGGTGCAGCCAAACCATTAAGTTCTGCAGAATGGGCTGGCAAAGCAACACTAGTAATCTACTGACTAATTTTCCTCTAGTGCCACCATGAGGTTGAGATTTTTTTCTGTTAATAAAATTCCGCATGAGCTATTGGATGCATTGCCGTGAAACTTGGATCACACATTTATAGCGTCCAGAGAATGAACTTTAATCCCCTTGGTGACTTTACATTTGGAGCCATCATTAGGTCAAAATTATTATTGTTGAATACTTATAAATTACCAAATACTGGCAAATTTCTTTCAGCCTCAGCTCTACTGTGTATTTCAAACTAATTCATAAATGTTAGCATGCTGAAACACTAAACAAAAGATGGTGCAAATAGTAAATTATACCTGCTAAAAGGGGCAGTGGTGGCCTAGTGGTTTGTGAAGCAAACTTGTAACCGGTTGGTTGCCGGTTTGAGCGCCCCGGACTGGCAAGAGGCTGAGGTGGGAAAGTGAGAGCGACCGCTTGTCCCAGTCATCACCACTGTGGACCCCTGAGCAAGGCCCTTAACCCCTGACTGCTCCCCAGGCCCTGCACTGCGGCAGCCCACTGCTCCTAGTATGTATAGTTAAGGTTAACTTTTTTTTTGTAACTTTATTTTTAAACATTTTGGGGCACACAGAAAACAAAAGAACCAAAGAGAGTCACAGGTACATTTCACATCTTGTCAACATTGTCACCGTCCACAGATTGTACAAAACAGTCCCATCTTTTCCAGTATTTTTACCCCTTGTGATGTTGTAGGCGGAGGCTGAAGGTCATGAGTTCCATTGTTCTTATGTGTTCGACTACTTGTAACAGAAGATCCATTGGAGGAGTGTCTTTTTTGAGCCAATATTTAGTGAGTTAAGGTTAACTTTGAATAGAATCGGTCAAAATGCAGAGAAGAATTTCCCCAAGTAAGGTTAATTAAGGTTATATAAATAAAGGTTAGATTATTAGATTATAAATAACAGCATGTTAGCATTGTCACTGTGAGCTCAAACCACACCTTTGTTTAAGTATAGTCTTAGAGAGCTGCTAGCATGGCTGTAGACTCTTGTTGCTAAAAACACAGAGAATGCCAAACAAGTCCATTATTTGCTCCACGCCACAGTGTTAAATTCTGCTTTAAGGCCACGATTTGGTGCATAAACTTTTATCTTTTTAAACCCATCTTCATACTCTCTGCCTATTCTATAACTAATACAACAATAGCTATTCATTTAGTCTGTCAGTTAAATGGTTGTTAGAAAAGCTGTAATCTCCATTTTTATTTGCTTTGTGCCAATGCCAACCTTGGGAATGTTTCCAATCTCCGTCTTCCATCCCACCAACATGGCATTGAGCCTCTCGCTCTTTTATATCCAAAGGGATAAACAAGCCTTTAAAAAAAAGAGTTGAGTAACTTTGACTCACAATAGTCAGTCAATAATGCATCTCACTAATGTCAGGGAGTCTAACTCAGAGGGATCAATATTTTAAAGAGCCTGTTTTTTTAGGTTTGTCTTGAGGAAAAATGGTGTATTTTTTAGGGCTGTTCCGAATAGCAATTGCCGTTCTTCGAATATTCGGATTTGAATACCACCACAACGACTGAATATTCTGATATTCGAATATTCAGGACCAGCCCTAGTAGTTTGCATAGCTTTTGTGAATTAAAGACCCTCTCTGGTGAAAATCCACTTTTTTAACATGTTCATATGGTGTTTTTTATATGCTGGGGGACATATGATGAGTGAAATGAGCAATCAATGCTCAGTTTCTGTTGTTGATAGAATATTTTTGATGCTTTCAGTAGATTGCAATTCATTTTGGTTAAATTTGAGGGGACGTTTCTCAAGCCTTCCTCCACACTTCTTCTTCCTTCTGCTGTGCATCTTCTGTTTTGCTGTCTATATCATGCATGCTTACAAAAATGAACATAGCAGACATGGTGCATTTACTAAAGTTGTGCATCTGGTAGCCTCCATCGCTGTGTCTCCAGTATTATGTTTTCAATTAGTTCCCCACGAGTCAGCAACGGAATCTGGATCAGCCATCCCTGTGTCAACACTGAAAATGAGTCTTAAATTGAAGTCATCTCTGGTATTCAGTCAAGTTACGGTTCACATGCTACTAATTGGCTGCCACCATCTGAGAGAACAGATGCAAGCGACTGCCAAAAGATAATTGCACCAGCAAGGAACTTATTTAGAACATTTTCTTTCACTTTTCTGCCTTAATGTGGGATATTAATGTTCTTATCAATTAGACATGACTTGCTCGTTTTCCCTGTGATTGCAAAAGTGTAATGATTGCTCTTTTCATCCTACTTAACAGGTGCAATGGGGCTCTTTCTGACAAGCTGTTGTGAATAAACGATCAAACAATTTGCCTATATGTAATCCCCTTTCCTGTTTAATTCACTCTGCCTCTCTGCCGTTTCCACCTCTTTCTAGGTTTTACATGTGAACACAAATCTGCTTTCACTTTTCCCCTGTCTCCTCTCTCCTTCTCTCTCTCTCCCTCCACCACGCTTTGTCTGTATTCTTTCACTTTTTCTCCATCCTCATCTGTTTTTCCGTCTAGTGCTCTCACGGTCTCCATTTGCCCTTTGCTGCAGACGAGCACAGGCAATTGAAAACTTGTCAGTGATGTTTTTGTGGAGTCGTTTTATGGCCCCCACATCCAGCACTTTGATACTTACCAGACCTCAAAAATTGGTTGAGGTATAATTTTAGTGGAGCTTTTAAAGTTATTGATGCATCTCACATTTTACATCTCACATGTAAAATGTGATTGCCTCGTCTTTATAGATTCTATATACGTCTGTTTTTCATAGCTGTGTGCTTGTGTCTAATAGCAGAGAGGCAGTAAGATGTCTTCACATCGATTGAATGAGTCTGTTTACAGTATGCGAGTTGATTTTTTGGAAACGTTTTCTCAGGCTGAGATACTGCAGGAGGCATTTTGTCACTATTGTTTGGCTTTTGTAGACCAAGCAATTAGTTGATTATTTGACAACGTGACTGGCAGAATAATTGATCATAAAAACATGCTTCAGTGGCAGGTATGGCCTCTGTTTTTTGAGCCCAGTGAGAAATTAGAAATTAAGTGGTTAAATTAGAAACAGTCTGTTTCCAGTACACATACTCAGTGCTGCCAGAGGTCAAAAATTGATTGTTGTGGTCGACCCCTGTAGGAGTGGTGGGCTACAAACAGCACTGAAATCACAGGTTACGGGAGCTTGCAATTTGACATAAATGCGCCATTGTGGCAGACTTTTAATTGCATTTCCACATAGAAAAGCAAAAACAAACAGGTTTAAATACCCAAATATATTCTACATATTGATGCTGTTCATCATTCAACTTTGTCTCAACTAGACTTGGTTTCAATTCGTTCCTCCATTAAGGCAAACCTGACATCTTTCCTGCAGAGCTAATTTATTGCATTTTAACAGGAAAGCTTCCGCTCAGCAGGGTAGCTCAAAAAATTGATCACATACGCCTTTCAGAGTCTGCACCGCATTTACTGACTTGTCTTTGTCTCTCTGTGTGTGTTCTAGGTGTCAGCATGGGGAGGTTATGTGTTTATTATCAACCTGATTCCTCTGCATGTGTTTGTGCTGCTGCTGATGCAACGCTACAGCAGAAGAGTCTATATCGGTAAGTTGGTGCACACAAACACGTTGCACACAAGCAATTAAACCAGACGGCAACTTTCTCTCTGTGACTTGATACTTAAAACTCCCCCACATGCGGTAGCTAGAATGAAAACTGACGACGCTTTCAGATTCTCCCTCTCTCTTTTTCATTAGAATATACGTCTTGCCCGAGCATTTGACCCTGAAACAAGCGCAAATGCCCAGTCACGCCTGTGCTCATCTCTCACAACTGCAAGCATTCCATCATCAGCAGTGCAGACATCCACACACCCACACACCACTTAGCAATAAATGCAACCACCTGCTACCTGATCCTCTTTATATATTTATTTTTTTTTGCGAATACCGAAGGCAGAGAGCCGGTGAAGAGGGGAGGCTTGTTATCCCAGGGAACATCCCAGTCTCGGAGAGCACGTTGCAGCTCCGGCACATCATCCGTTGGCTCAGAGAACTTAAGCTCAATCCTCCAGAACCCTGCATCCGCCCGAGCACCCATCGTCAAGCTTAGCTTCGAGCTCGCAGCATCCACTCCTGTTGTGGTCAAGATAAATGATACCATGTCAAGTATCATTTATGCATGATTATATTTTTCACTCGCCGTCACTGCAAAGCATAGTCTTTGAGAGCTTTGAAAATAAATTACGGCCTCTTCACTGTGAGAGGGCTCTGACCTACCTCCGCTCCATCTCCAAATGGTTCTTCAACAATAAAATTCTACTTGACGAGTCAGGGCTGTTAGATGAGGTGGAAAATTTCCTTCATATCTGCAGCCCTGACCATCATCCAATAACCTCATGCACCTTTTGCTCGCAAATGGAAGTAGTGAGAAATGCATTTGTAGAAATATTCTGATTTCAGAAAAGACATTAGATCCTCAAGCACCGGCTCTATTCTCTACCTTCCCTACTCGCTTTATAGCCCAGTTATTCTTTTCAGAGCCAGGTGTCTCTCCGTCACAACGACCGAACATGCAAAAAAAAAGGAAAACTAAAATAAAATCCTGGTTTAATAAAATGCCTCGCAGTCTATGTTCCCTCACAATTCATCTCCCTCTGTCTTGAGTCAATAGCAGATGTGTGAAAAAGAGATTGCTGAGGGCGGTCACAACTACTTCAAAAAAGAGGCACACTCTTCAGGAAGAGTATGAAATCTTAATTAAGCTGGTGCGTCTGCGAATCGGTTCCCTCAAGCTACAAAGGTGGGAGTTGCACTGTTCTCAGCACCGTCATCTAACTCCAGGCCTCCCTGCCACACTGCACCGAGCCAGCTCCCATTTTCTCAGTAAATGACATTAGATTAGGTATTTTGTATTTACTCCCTCTGAGGTATGACAGTGAAAATCAATAGACTTTAAATACCCCTATTGAGGTTTATTTTCCTCAGTGGGACCCAAACTGGAGTGCAGGAGTAGAAGAAAAGCTTTTTTTTCCTTCTCAGTGCTGTACTTTATTTTCATAGTTTGAATTCTTACCTGGTCTATCCTTTCTGCCCTTGTTTCACCTTCCTGTTTATTTCTTCTCTCTTCACAGCTTACAGCACTTTCTACATTGTGGGGCTCGTACTGTCGATGCAGATTCCCTTCGTCGGCTTCCAGCCAATCAGGACCAGCGAGCACATGGCTGCTGCTGGTAAGTCCCTCCCTCTCCACCTGCAGAGTCACTCATACTGCATTTTTCCTGGAACAACAGTTTCCCTTCTAGAAAATAAACCATGAATGTCATGCTGTCTGATAAGAAATGCAGCAATTCTTGAGAAAGTGTTGCTGCTTATATTCTCTATTATGAGTGAATCATAATCAGATGTGACAAATACACGAATGCACAACCGAATTTCTCTTTGTTATACCTAAAGCAGTCACAAGCAGTTGTTTGTGCTTAACCCTCTGATCCTCAAACCCCGCCATCTAGTTTTGAAAGGTGTGTTTTCTTTTTAAAGAATTGCCAGCATTACACTGTTTATTATAAAAACCTGTAAAAACAAAGTTGTTGAATTTACTTCTTTCCAACAATTCTTGAATGTGTCATGTGTGGCACAAGGTTCCACCAGGAAATGTTATTAAATCTAAGCTTAAAATTGTGATATTTCATTAAAGTCACTTCATAAATGTCTCAGAATAAACCATTTGCAGTAACCGGATGCTGTAAAACTTTGAAATCCTGAGCTCCTTAGTGCAGCTGAGAAACTACACTATATTGCCAAAAGTATTGCCCCCCCCTGCCTTTACACGCCCATGAACTTTAATGACATCCCATTCTTAATCTGTAGGGTTTAATATGGAGTTGGCCCACCCTTTGCAGCTATAACAGCCTCAACTCTTCTGGGAAGGCTTTCCACAAGGTTTAGGAGTGTGTTTATGGGAATCTTTGACCATTCTTCCAGAAGTGCATTTGTGAGGTCAGGCACTGATGTTGGACCACAATGCCTGGCTCTCAGTTTCTGCTCTAATTCATCCCAAAGGTGTTCTATCGGGTTGAGGTCAGGACTCTGTGCAGGCCAGTCAAGTTCCTCCACACCAAACTGGCTCATCCATGTCTTTATTGACCTTGCTTTGTGCACTGGTGCACAGTCATGTTGGAACAGGAAAGGGCCATCAGAGTTCCTTTCACTGGAACTAAGGGACCAACCCCTGAAAAACAATATTTGTTATAATACCACTAACAGTTGACCATGGAATATTTAGTATCGAGGAAATTTCACAAATGGACTTATTGCACAGGTGGCAACCTATCATGGTACCATGTTTGAATTCACTGAGCTCCTGAGAGCGACCCATTCTTTCTCAAATGTTTGTAGAAGCAGTCTGCATGCCTAGGTGCTTGATTTTATACACTCATGGCCATGGAAATGATTGGAACACCTGAATTCAAATATTTGAAGGGGTGGGCCAATACTTTTGGTAATATAGTGTATGTATTAAACCCCAGGAGTCTGAATCCATTTTTTGACACTGCAGTTTCATAGAGGAAATATTCAACCCCGCGTGAACCACCACTTTCACACATGAAAAATCCTCTAGCCTATAAAAAACCCCATCTCGACACGTTTACAAGATAATACAAAAAAAAATGATTTTCACTGGAGGGGCTCTTTAACTTGACTTAAAAGTTAGAATATTTTACAGCTTCCAGGAATAATGTCTATATTATTTAAGAATCTCTACACTCTTCTCTCAATTTATCACCTTATCATTGTCACCCAGGAATATTTAATTTACAATGGTGTACAGCTGCAAATCCTCTCACTGGAAACAGCTATTGGTTTTGCTTCAAGAGAAACAAACTATTATTCAATCACTGATAGATTTTTCATCATTGTAGCTGTTTGCTACTTGAATTTGCAGTCCTGGTTGAATTTCGCAACACTTGTAACCACCATCTGTTTAAGACACCCTAGAGTTCAGATCACTGGGGACAGAAGATGCACATTGAACAGCTGTTTTTAGCAGAGCAAAGAAGACGAGCAGCTTGTGCCTGTATCTTTTCAAAGCAAATTTTATGTCTTTCTTATAAATCATTATATACTCAAGTATGCACACCATTTGAATCCAGTGCAGGGCTAGCAGATCTCACTACTGACTTTATTGTGAATAGTAAATGTAAATACAATTTAATGACTGTAATCATAAACAGAATCTAAAGTGTGGTTCAGTGTGATGACAGCCCTAATTACATTGATTATAACTTGTACATAAAGATGGCATAAAATCTCCATAGGAATTTTATTACAGTGGCTTTGGAAGCCTAAGATAATTAAGGTATTTTCTATAGTCAATAGAAAACAGTCTCAATAAAATAAGACTGTATCGTCTGCGTAAAAAAACAAATGTCTAATTCTAAAATCTGTTTTCATTCCTCACATTTTTTACTTGCATAACTACATAGAAACACACTTTAAATGCTGTACATAGCCAATGCATAGGTACAGTTATCTCCTATCCTATTCATAGATTCATACTGTAAACAGAAAGTCATGAATGTTACATTAGATTCTCCATAAAACCAGGAGTGAAATCCATTTTCCAAGGAGAAAATGGCTAAAAGCAGACACAGAGTGGTGACGTGAAAAGCAACAGGACAGGGTTCAGTCAGATCAATCAGAGCTTTCTTCCATTAATCCTGTTCAGTCCTTCATCACTCAGAGGCAGACTCACCTCACCAGAGTCCACCCACTTTAATCATTCATGTTATAATGAAACCAAGTAAAAAATTGATGAGCAGCTCCACCTTTTGTGTGTGTATGTGTGTGGGTGTGTGTGTTCAGGAGACAGAGGGAGGTGTTTTCCTTCGTTGCTTTCAAACCTCAGACATGATTGGCCTCTCTCATACTAATACTTTTCTTAAAGCACTCGCACGCACACACTCCAGGACACACGTGTTTCTTAATGCAGCCAAGTGAGAGGTCTAATTTAATACATCAGTGATAATGACCCAGTCTGGCCTGAACATTAGTGTGTTTGTGTGTTCAAGTGAGCATGTTTTAGGTCACTCATCTTCTCAGCCCAGAGCTCATCTCTCACAGCAGCTTCCTCTGAGCTTTGCTCTCATCTGTTGCATAAAATAGCATTTTTTTAGGGAAGAATAAGGCAAAACATAATCATAAATAAAGCAAAAATCAGATTTTGTTAATTATCATGATAAATACAGGGCAAAAGACTATTACTAGCACAAATATTCAGTCACTTTGGACAGGTCATCAGCTGCCTTCTGCATTTCACTTCATTCTTTCCTTACATTCTGCAAACTGAAACAAATCAGAAGCTGTTCTCAATACTAGAGTTCACTATGAACTTTAAACAGTTGAAGATATTATCCCTTTTCTGGAATGAAACAACTGTCTTTTGGCTATAGCATACGTTTCTGGGCTTTACATAGCAGAGCATATACAGGACTCATTCAGAAATGCTCATGTGGGCATTTCATGTACATACAGTGTGTATATTATTAACATTTTTTCTTCCACCTTTGATCCATTTTGTCTTAGTGCATGTTCTTATCAACTCAAGATTCATTTACTTGGTTTTTCTGGAGCTTTCAATGATTGCACATAGCCCTCCTCAGCAGATTTGCTAAGTTGCAATGAAACTGTTGGTAGCTGTTATTCATGTTGCTTTAAATGTTAAGCTTGACAGTTCACTCATTGGAAACAGTAGTTGACAAAATAATTTTAACTCAAGGTAACTTGCTTTTTGTGAAACTTTCAACAATATGACGTTGTCCTCATCACCAGATTCTGTTACACGTATCTCAGTTTGCTGATGAGTGCCATGGGCTTTGGTCAACAGTGTCTTGGCCTTGAATTTCCTTTCTTTCTTTTATATGTATATATATAAATGTTAGGGGAGAGTTTTTTCATTTTATTGACAGAGAAAGAGACAGGGTGAAAGGGGGGTAGAGAGGAGAGTGACATGCAAAAAGGTCTTGAGCCCGACTCCAACTCATGACCGCTGCTAAGGGACTGAGCCCATGTGGTTTCGCCTTAACTCAGTGAGCTGAAAGGCAGCCGAATTTCCTTACTTTCTGCTTGC
>OMNN01098881.1:2184-18834 GCA_900302755.1 Chromis chromis | reverse complement strand
ATATTTTTTCCTTTTCACTTCACATCAGTTTTTTTTCTATGTCAATTTTAAAAAGTTGTTATACTGTTATTCCCTGTTATCCATCTTGTAATGTAGTTGAAATGTTTATATTGATAATAGTCAAAGGAACACTAAAAAAAAAAAAAAAATCTTTTTAGCAACTGGTTTCATTTGTCAACCAGCCTCTCAAGCAGAGAGAACAGTCTGTCTGTCAGTGTGTCTGTCTCATATCTTCCCTCAATAGCTCCATCATCTCATCTTCTCTGTCTCTCCTTCTCTTTCTCCCTCTCTGTCTCTCTGTTGGAGATGGATAGCTTTGGACGTCATCATCCTGTTCCCCCTCCTCAAGGTCCACCACTGCTCTACTTGGCCCTGGTGTGTCCTCAGGGATGGAGGCAGTTAGGACAGGATGGGCAGTAGAATGCCTCTGTCCTAGGACCTCATCCATGAGGACAAACCAAGGCCAAGTTTCAGCAGTGGGCTTCCCTTTGACTCCCTCTCCTGACCCTGGACACTTGCATCCCAAGGCAGAGGAAATCAATCAGGACAGTTACCAACAATAACAAAACCATTTTCAGAAAAAGACAGTTTATTAACTTTTACAATTAAAACAAAAATAATTTAGTTTTGATATCACATCTAAATACTCTCCAATTTTCTCCAGAATTGTCCTACAGAGAAAAAAAATAATCAAACATGTTAACATGCAAACTTAGGAAAAACTAGGAAAAGCATAATAGCAGTTGAATCACAAAATCATCTAAAAAAATTTGGGTCAGATATTTATTCTGATGAAAATAAGACAGATACAGCTTGCATGACAGCACTAAAAATACACAACAAAAATGAGGACAATTCACCCATTTTTTGGCTGTCTTACTATTATGGTCTGTGTATTGGAAGAAGGCTACTTGAACCTTCAGCACTACATGGTTGAATTGGGAAAATTACAAATAGGTTACTGCTGTCTTACCTCCAGCCCAAGGTGGAGGAAGAGAAAGACTGGAATAAATTGAAACAATGGGAAATACTCTGGGACACACAGAAACAAAGTTGAACATTCTGCAATACTTAGAAACAAATAGAAACACTCCAGAATGCTTAGAAACAAAGAGAAACACCACAGAACAGTAAAAAACAAACAAAAACATTCTGGAACACCTAGAAACAAAGACAAACACTCTGGGAAACTTAGAATCAAAGAGAAACATTCTGGAACACTCACAAACAATGAAGAAGACTCTGGGTTACCTAGAAAGAAAGAGAAGTCTAGAATACTTTGAAACAATGGTAAATACTCTGGGACACAGAGATATAAAGATAAACATTCTGCAATATGTAGAAACAAAGAGAAAGACTAAAAACACTTAGAAACAAAGAGAAACATTCTAGGATGCTTCGAAACAATGAGAAAGAATTCTGGGGTACTTAGAAACACAGAAAAACACTATAGAACACTAAAAAACAGAGGAACACTCTGGAAGACTTAGAAACAAATTGAAACACTTACAAAGTCAAACACTTTGGAAGATTAAGAACAAAATTAAAAAGACTCTGGGATAATTAGAAACAATGAGAAACACTCTGGAACACACCCTGGGAAACACAATGGAAGACTTAGACACTAAGTCAAACACTCCGAGAAAGATTATGAGATACGTTGAAACAAAGAGAAACACTCTGGAACATTTAGAGGCAAAGAGAAACAAATTAGAACACTTAGAAACAAAGTCAAACAGCCTTGAACATGTAGAAACAAAGAAAGACTGGGGAATATTCAACAAGAAAAAGAAACACTATGGAACGCTTTGAAACCATGAGAAAGACTCTTAGACACTAGTCTAGACCACTTAAGAGAAACAGTCTAGAACACTTAGAAACAATGAGAGAGACTCTGGGACATTTAAAAACAAAGAGAAACACTCTTAAACAATTACAAAACAATGAGAAATACTGTGGACCATTTAGAAACAAAATCAAACACTTTACAACACGTAGAAAGAAAGAGAAAAACACTGGAACACTAAAAAAAACATAGAGGAACACTCTGGAAGACTTAGAATGATAAACCCTCGAGAAAACTTAGACACAAACAGGAACACTCTAGATTACTTAGAAAGAGATGAAAACAATATGGAAAATTGACAGCTGAAAGCTACACATTGCAAGTGTTAAATTTTAAACTTCATATTAAACATATTGTGCTGAAATGCATTCAGGTCTGACATTGTCCCGTGATGCAGGATATTAATATCACTGATTAAATGTTCTCTGTAATAAATACCAATAGAGTAATCCATTTTGTCATCTGCTTTCTATCAGCTGCAATACCAGCAGTGTAAATGGACTTGACAGCAAATCAGGACCAAACATAAAAAACTATTCCAGCATCACCAGCTGAATACACGTCGAGTTCTGTGGCAACGCCATGCATACAGTGTGCGATACTGTAACTACACGGCTTCATTCAGTGGGATTAGTAACCTACAGCTCAACACGTTTGCAGATGAAACATATTCCTTCAGCTGAGAATCTGTATCGCTCATAAAGAATTGTCAGGAAACGTTTTAGTTAGAGTGAATTGCTTCTTACAGCCGATTTAAATCCGACTGAACATAACCTGCTCTGGACCAGGTTAGCTCCACAGCAAAAGTTACCATGGAGATCTAGCCAGGTTAAAAGACAGCCACCTTCGTGACCCTGAAAACTCTGGCTTTAAGCTCAACGTACCACGCTAACCCAACAATCGCGCTTTGTAGTACAGCGCCTGGTACACAGTGAAACACTCTGGGACACCTAATAACAAAGAGGAACACTATAGAACAATTAGAAACAAAGAGGAACACTCTGGAACGCTTAGAAATAAAGATAAACACTGGAATACTTAGAAACACTCTGGAACACACAGACAAATATAACTCTGAACCACTACAACCTTTGACTGGTGATGTGAAAGTTAAAAATTAAAATCTTTTGCCCCTTTTCCCTTGGTGAATAATAAATATGTTTTGTTTGCCATACAGTTATAATTGGCATATTTCCATTGATGCTTTGGCAATATTGTCCTTGCATTCATGCCAACAAAGCAAAATAAATTGAAAAAAACAACAACATATAAATATCCTGGAACACTCCGAAACACTTATAAAAGCTCTGGACCACAAAAAACTTTAGACTAGTAGTTTCAACCTTAAATAAAAAATGTAATTGTGTTGTCTTTTTGCCTTGGTGAATACTACATGTGTTTTCTTCGTTCTGTAATTAGAGCTGTCATATTTTCATTGATGCTTTGCCAACAAAAATAATTTGATTAGAAAAAAAAACACCCTCATAGAAATACTCTTGAACACTAACACTGGGACACTTAGAAACACTCTGGAACATTTAGAAACACTCAAAACATAGAAGCACTCCTGAACACTCAGAAAACACACGACCTTTCATTCAGTTTGGGGGTGATAGCAAATTCTAGTCCATTGTATAGTGACTTTTGGTAGATTCCATCTATCCTTCGGTGAATCCTTTTTTAATGGTTTGTTCCTTTAAAACCGTGTATTCAGAAAATAAGCCCATGGGGGACATAGAATCAGAATATAGTCATGTTATTCTGCATTCTCATCGCATTTGTGTTCAGTGACAATAAAATAGTGGATGAAACACACAGCCCTCAGGGTAACTTAAATGACTGTTACCATGTATTGCAGCACACCCTTGATGTTGCTGCTGTCCTGTGACAATATCTCCAGACTTCCAGCTTTTCATGAAGTGCGAAAACCACCCTGGCTTAAGCTAGGTGGATTTTTGAGAAACTACACTGAGATTTTAAGAGATTTGTGTGAGAAAAAGAACGGTCTCAACCAGAAAATAAGCACAAAGTCCTTGAAATTATTTGAAAATGTACAATCTAATATGGAATAATAACAATAATCCAACCTTTATTGATCTCCTTGGGGAAATTCATTCTCTGCATTTGACCCATCCTATATAAAGTTAACCTTAACTATAAATACTAGGAGCAGCTGTGCAGTGCCCGGGGAGCAGTCAGGGGTTAAGGGCCTTGCTCAAGGGCCCACAGTGGTGGTGACTGGGACAAGCGGTCGCTCTCACTTTCCCTCCTCAACCTCTTGCCAGTCCGGGGGCTCGAACCGGTGACCCATCGGTTACAAGTTCGCTTCACAAACCAAATAAATGGTTTTCAAATAATGACAAGTGTTCATATAGTATATCAGAATATCTATACCTTTTTCTATCTTTCTCTCTTTATTTCCCTTGTTCTGTGTCTACAGTTATTAGGCTACATATATTCTGACTTTTAGTCTACAGCTACTCCCACACTCACTCCAGTTTTTCTCCCACTCTTCACTGGGTCTTCGTCTACAGCCTACTCTAAGTTCTTTCAATAGTCTGATCATCCAGTCTGTCATCCTCCTCCTTGCTCTTCTTTTACGTTATTTATCCTCTTTGGCTCGTCTAAGGAAGAGTTTTTCATTTTTTTTCTTGCTCCCACGACCCCAAATTGTTCTGGCAGCAAGCTTCCTCTCTCATCTCCCTCTTCACTCTTCTCCTATGCTTTAAAATGGTGAAGTACACCTCTAGTTCATTCCATGCACTTTTTCATCCTCTGACACTATATTACTCCTACTTCCCAGTCTTTCAATCGCTCTCCCCCAACTCTCTATAGACTTTGCATCATGGCTCCGGATAATTCTCCTCTTATCTGTTTCTCTGGGCGTGACCCAAATTGTTTTGGACGGGCCCGACATGCCTGCTTGTGCCAGAGGTCCTTTTGTTGGGCAATGATTCAGAAAGCTGTAAACATTCATGCACTGAGAGGCACGCAGATAGAAGGATACAGCAGAGAGAGACAACAGAGCCTGGTATTTTTTTCCGGCTCCATAGCAGGGTGAGGCAGGTTTATACATCAAATATCGGACATACAAACACCACCGAAGCCTTTCCAAGGACAGTGGAGAGAATTCATGAGCTGTACACTTACAGCAGTACTTGAATTATGCTGCTCACATATCCATCACTAGTACAAAGTTCAACTCATTTTCAGACTATTTAGAAATTAGCACACTGATCGGTCTCAGTGGAACTTTCACCATGAAACGTTATAAGGGGATTAATGTCTGTTAATGAGCAGGAAGCACAATGCTAAAGAAGAAAGGAGAAGAAGAAAGGACTGACCAGGTGAAGAGTGGAGTCTGGCACGATCTGTTATGCACTATGAATATCCTGTGTGTTAGCCCGATTTAGAGGCAGCGATAAACTCTACCTGGGGGCACTGACTTAGATCTTTTATATTCTCTTATCACACCCTGAGAAATAACTTTCTACACACATACAAACACACACAGGGTGTGAAATCTAATCCCCACCTTCTGTTACCACAGCAGCCACCTGTGAAGATGCCTTCCCCTTGCCCTCATCGCTTTCTGCAGAAAAACAAATGAATCCCAGGTGAAGAGAGAAGAGAGAAAGAGAGGGGGGTGAAAAAGGAAACAAATGAAACTCAGCTAGGGGTGCCAGGTTGGCAGCTTATTAGCATCAACCATCTTCAAAACAACACATGAAGCTTGAAAAAGAAGCGAGATAATACATATGACAGGAAAGTAACTGTTAAAACAAGTGAGTCTGTATCAGTATAGTAGTTGTGCATTTGCTCATACAAGGCTGTAGTGGATAGTAACTGAGTACATATACTTAGGTATAGTTTAAATATAGTTTTAAGGTTGTTTACTTGAGTATTTCCATTTTGTGCTACTTTATACCTCTTCTCTGCAATATTACTGATACAGAAAACGTTACATATGAGATTTGTGCCACAGTACTTTTTTCATACCCAAATAATCATCTCCACCACCACCACAACCACTCAGACTTATGTCATGGCCCCTTTGTGACCAACTCTGGACTAAACCAACCAACTGTACATAAAATAGGTAAAACTAGCTTCACCAGACATATTGATCCTTCCTTTACTTGAGTGGGATTTTGATTGTTGGAAATACTACTTCCACTATTGATACAAGCTTTAACACTTGAATTATTACCATTTTGAGACCAACATCCTGTGGACTATCATAACCCTCCTTGGAGATGGAGAAAACAGGTTAACTCAATATAAATCACCAAATTACTACAAACACAATGGTTTCTGTTCACTTTATCACCCCTACAGAGCTTTAAACTTTTGTTATCGGAGAATATAACGGTGGAGTCACAGTTCAAGCTACAGTAAAACTGTGTGTAACTAAGCAATCCAGTGGTTTAAATAAGAGCTACATAACAGCATGAAGTATTGTAAAGGCTGAAGCGGTAAGACTGTAACTGAAAGGTCAACAGCTCAATCACCAGTCACTGCCTTTTGAAAGAACTGCAATCTACAGTGGAGGTATTTCTGTGACTCAAATGAAATAATAATTCTATCCACAAAGGGACTGGCCATAACAGAGAGTAATAAAAAGCAAGTAGCATGAAAAAGACAAAACTAGGTTCTGACAGGGTGACAGGGAGGTTATTTCAGTCTCCTGTAATATCAGCGGATATCACTGAAGAACCCTGAAAAGTTTTTGGCAAGTTTATTTGTTCAACTTGACTGAGCAGATGGGAAAATCTGGACCACGATAGTGAACGAAATCTAAAACAAAATACCTCTGAGATATCCTTGAGTAAAGAGGTGTTTTTGGCCTTGTGGCGAGATTCAGATGCAGGAAAGAGAAAAGACAGTCTGTTGTGTTTTAAACCTCTATTAGATGCTTGATAACGGTGCTCCTGAAAGCATCAAGGCCATGCTTGAATGCATAAGAAAGTCATAATAAGTGAATCTGTTTGTTGGTATTGAACAAATACATTTGGAATGAAGCTGAATCCTGACTTGAAATACAATGTGTTCTCCACAGTTCACTTGTTATAATAGGTTGTGGTCTGAGCACAAAGCTGCGACATTTATGTGTGCGATCAGAGCCATAGGTTTAATATCAAACATGTGATTATGTTTTACACAGATCTGGAGTGACGTACTAGAAAAAAAACGGGCATCTGTGTTTTCTTTTACACTCATAAAACACTTCAGTGAAAGCAAAGATAGCATTCTCAGCAGTGATGATGTGCATTTAAATTAGCCTATTCTCTTGGAAAATTCATGTTAATCATGACACATTGCATTGTTATCAGAATGACAATGTAGATGGCGTCGTCTGGGAATTCTAACAATCAATGCGACATTAACCAGCTAGGGTGTCCTGAATGTGCTACTGGGCCCCTGTTATATTTTTTGGTTGCCAGCATGTGCATTTTACATGGTGGACTATGGTTATGGTAATTAGTTTAAGGAACACGCATAAGTGTGCAACCATATTTAGGAATATACATTGTGTGAGCATTGTTTTTGTGAAGCTCATAAAGCTAGACTTTGTAATACAAGACAAGACCAAAAGAAAAGATAATACGCTTGGTGTATATTTCTAAACAAATGTGCAATGGCTTTAAGTGGAATGAAGTGACGATGGTGAAGGGTATTTGAGCACTTGTCTCAGTCTGGTAATCCAGCCTTTTCAGAAACACTGTCACTCACATATTCTACTAGAATTAGTCTTTCAGAAGTTGTGGGAGGCTTGTAAACATAGCAAAACAGACTTTTATTTTGGACATGATACATGTATGTATAATCATTGCAACTGATTTTTTTTAACTAAATAATGCAGTGATATGCCTAATTGTGATGTTTTTAGGCCTTTTGGAAGGCATGCTCAGCTGTTGCCCTGGCAATCTGTTGGTCCCAGTGGGCTTTGGTACTGTAACGAGAACAAAGACATTTAATTGTCTCATTATTTCTCATGGAACAGTGTGTGTTCAGTGAGTCCCAAGGCTATCACAGTTTCCAACATGCCTGATTTATTTAATATTTTACCTTAACTGGTAAACTGTCTGGACTACCAACATATCAGTATTCCTCGCCTTGTATTTTCTGTGAAAAATCGCAGCATGGAAGTAATTTGACTAAAAGTGAACCTTTTCTATCACACCAGAATTAACTGTCAGACAGCACAATTATCCATTATTATCAAATAGAGCTGCAGGTATGATGGATGTGCTACACAGTGTCTGGCAGGGAAGTGTATTTGTGAAGAAAATTGCATGCAACAAAGCTGTAATTGTTGCATTTGCTAGGAAAGGTAGGTGCCAGCTATTGTTTGCTGGCCGCTGTCTGCATGTATAACTCAAGATGCTGTTGCTAGGAAGCCAGAGTGTATTAGCATACATTCAGGTAACTGAGCAGCACAGTTTAGGTCGCCTATAAGCCCAGTTGCAGTGATTGTTTTGACCAGTACAGGTAACAAATTTTAAGGATTATTGTACGGGTTTGTCCCAGGTGGGAATCGAACCCAAGCCACTGCGGTTTGAGCTCAGACTTGGAAGCTTGTAGCTGCCGTTGGAAGAAGCTTTACCCCAAAAGACGACTAGAGGAACACACGAGGACTTCGGAAATAGCTTCAGAGCAGTTGTAAGCGATTAAAACGACCTTAAGGGGTTTCAAACATCACTGGTTAATTTTTGTTGTTACATAACTTACCTGTCCTTGTAGGAATACTGAAGTACTGCTGGAGAAAACTTCCTCCGTGATCGTTTCCACAGCAAAGGACAGTTCTGGAGAGACCCACGCCACCAAGAGTTAGCTAAATAGTTAGCCTGTCTCCACCGGGTAGACGACTTTATAGTCCAGTCATAGCGTTACTTTGATAGACATGTGCTATAGTTGTGCTAATGTTAGCAAGAACAACAGTTTCCTGCTGTCGTGTTTGACGTTAACGACTGTTTCACACCAACTGCCAGGCGACATGGACACTTCACTGGACCCTCAAACTGTGAGTACAAATCACTGTTTATTTGCATATTCTTACTGTTGCGGTGTGTATTTATGTTGTGTTGGCCGCCGTGCCACATTAATACACTGAGCCTGACGTCATACAGTATTCATGTCGTGACTTTCTAAACTTATGACATCTTTTGAGCTATTTTTAGTAGTAGAGTCTGTTGACCCACACAATCTTCCCTCTTCTTCTCAGTTGTGATTATTAGTAATGTTTGTACTGTACTGTATTGTAATGTAAACTAAAATGGACATTAAAACAAACACTCACTTTAGGTATGATTAGCATTAGTGTCACCCATATTTGACACACATTGTGTTGTCCTGACTTTGGGTGATTGGATGCAAATGAATAATGCATATGAAGGCCATACTGGATGAATATGAATTAACACACTCATAGTGAAGTACTGTAGCTCTTCACATTGAGCCTGCTTTAATAACGCCATTATTCTGGACTACACTCTGCAGTCTCTGAGGCCCAAATGCTTGTGACACTTTAACTTTGGCAGCTCAACCGGGACCAGAAGTGAACTGCAACAAGAAGTTTTGGACAGGAAAGTCAGGCATGGTACATTATACATTTTATTTTAATTTTCTGTCTTTTAGCCCACCTATTAGCATATAGTGTGTTGTCACATAGAGGAGGCATTGCTCTTTGTTCAGCATGACTTGTAATGCATCGTTAAGAATTTGACTATCTTGTGGATAAGTCTGAGAGTTGAAACATTCCTTATTATAATAATATCGTAATCCTTCAAAATGTATGAGTAATTCTGTTATAACAGTCGGTGTCCATCAAGCCAGTGACATGTTCTTTCAGCTGTGTGTCCCACAGTGTCCTTCATCGTTCCATATCTTTCTTGTCATCCATCCCTTTCATTTGCTCTGTCCTTACTTAACAAAGGCCAATGAATATTTTGTGTTCCTCTTACACTCTGTTACTCTTGTTCTGTATATTATGACTACAGACAACGTGCTGGGATGATTTAACTGTGTGGTCTGATTTCGTGTTTTAGTCACATTACTCTCTTGCAGTGATTGTCATTACTGTTTGGAGATCACATTTTTTTTCTTGCACTGTCTGACAGAAGCAGTTAAAATGCTACAAAACACACACAAAAAGAAAACTGGAAAGAGCTTGGAGTGTGTGTGCCTTTCTCAAGGCCACATAACATCATTGTTTTGACTTTAACAATCAAAAATAAAAGAAAATGGAACATTTTGATCTGCATCTACAGTTATGACAGAGAATCATGGACTACCAATGCCATTTTCATTTAATTAGGTGTAGTAGTTCATATACAAGATAAAAAGACTTGCACTGAAATTGTACTATGATGATATAATCATCTTTTCAGTAGGGCTACCCCCTCGGAGCCATTGAATTTACCGTTTCTGTCAGCTCACATATCATATACATAATGTGTAGCTGCCCACTATGGTGCCAGTGCCGAGCAGTACAGCTTTGTATGACTGACTAGGTGCTCCCACTAGGTATCCATTCTGTGGACATGAATCCTGCATCAGTAATGACACACAGTACTTTCATTATATACAAAACAACCTTGAACCAGAATATACTAAACAACCACCGCATTAAAGTGTACTTTGTAGTTGCTAATGTGAACTTAGTGCTGTGGGTTTTGACCCTGAGTAATTGTAATGTGGTACAGTGTATAGTGTAGTTTATTGTTGTTCAGTGGAATAGGCATGCCTTTCTTTATGCAAAGGCTGCAACGGTTCATGTATTTGAGACTTCCTTGATTCCTTGGCACCTTGGTTGGTTTACAAATTTTTGTAATAAGTCTATTTGTGTCTAAAATTTTGGAGTGTAACTTCCACACAGAATGTTTTGACAGTGCACCTCTTGTTGTCATCTATATTATGTTACCAAGAAGAGCCTTAATAGCTGGGAAGATACTGTGCAATTGTATTCGACCTATAAGGTGTGTTAACTCACACTACACCTTTTCATGTTGCATAACTAGAACCTTCTTTGTTTGTTCGCTATGTGTCAATCATCTGGTCACCATACAGAGCTCACACTTAACCAAAGTTTATTCAATCAAGATGGCTGTGCCCTCACTGTTGACAAAAAGAGAGAGCATTAATTTTCACTTCCAGAGCTGAAATTGCCCGCTGGCTTTAATGGTTAATTTAAGTTAATTATGAATAAGGATGGGTAACGAAACCCAGTATCAAACGGACCCCGGGGCTAAATTATTAAAGACAGTAGCATCGATAAGCTGCAACATTATCGGTTCTGCTCTCTGTACTGGAGAAATTAAGAAAATTGATTTCCTATTTATTATTGCTACATAAGCCTTATCTTGCACATTTTATCTCACCAACTCCTGTCTCGATTTGCAATACGATTAAGACATTTGTCTACTATGCATTTTCACTATTCCCAGTCCAGATGAGAGATATCTCTCTCTTTAAGCCTGTATGTGACGGGTGGCAGCTCTCTCTATCTCACATGCTGTAGCTCCACACACACACAGACACACACATAGAGAGAGACCTCGTGTTTAATGACAGTGGCAGACAGAACTAAACTATACAAAGAGTCGTCACTAAAGTTGATGCTGACAATGTGTAACAACCAAGGTCTTGATTGTGAACATCCACTTCGAGTATATACAGTACATAAAGGTGGAAAAATGTTTGTTTTTTTAACTGCCCAGCTTGCAATAAGTTTCAGGTATGTTATATATGATACTAGCACAGATAACTAAATAAAAGGGTTAATGATTTAAAGTCACCATTAGGCAGCAGATCGTTTAGCTATGGGTAGCTGTAAATTGTTTGTGTTATTTTTTAATTGTTCAAAACATTGCTGTTGCAGTTTGCAATTCAAGAATGATAATTCATAAACAGCATAGCAGTGTTCATTTTGTTTTTTTAAAATTTTATTTAGCTTTTCCTTCTCGTAAAAAAACAAACAATTAAACTACCCTTTAAAGTACTGGATCAATAAGTAGTATCAGAAAGAGTAGTAGTACCATTACAATCTTAATGTTACCTGCCCCTAATTATTTATTATAATGGACATTATTTATTTATTTTACATTTGACAGTACATAGGTTGAAATGTATTGTTATTGATAGTATTCAGTATTTGAGTATTACAGTTACAGTAAGAATTATGGCCTATTAGACACTTGTTGTTTTTTAATGACACAAATGTTAATGTATATGTCATAGTAGAAATCGCGATCCAGGATAATCGCCAGACTCCGATTGCAATCTGTCCTAGGACAAATGGCGATTCTACCAGGACAATAACAAAAAACAATAAAAACAATACAATACAATATAAATCTTAAAGACAGAAGTCTCTTAATTATGGTGAGGGTTAGGGATGCAAGAAAAACTGGACTACCATGTTCAACAAAGTGCCACCCACATCCTGTTGGAGTCAGAATAGATTGTATACACTATAAATAAGTATAATAAACTCATAAATGGGAATGTATTAATTTGATCATAAAAGGAGTGTTTTCTTGCTGTATTTGTAAGAATATTGTTGTTTCTTTTATTTTAACATCATATCATTAAAATAAATTTGAGTTTATCTTAGGAGAGATTGCGATCGCAATCTGTACTAGTAGGATCGCACATTGTCCAAGGACATATCCTGATCGCAATTTGTCCTAGGAGAGACTCCGATCGCAATCTGTCCTACGACGACAATTTCTACTGTGACATATACATTTCTTTCATTGTCTCTGTCATGCTGGTAACTTATCCAACTGTAACCCCAAAAGGGACCAGCACCGCAAATTAGTTTAAAATGCTATAAAAGCTGTACATCGTGGCAACGGGTCATGTAACATACTTTTCCCTTTACAAAAACTTTTACTACCGTCCTTAGAGGCCAGTGGGCCATCTTTGCATATTCTCCTATCCTACTCATCAGATCTAAAAAGGCTACCAAAGTAAAAGAAACAGGAGAATGGCAGAAAGTGAGCTAGCTGGACTCGGCATTGATGGATATGAAAGTTGTTTACAGCACATAACTGAGTGAGAGATGGAGCATAGAGAAGAGAGTGTAAAAAGTAAGATGTGGAGGTTTGACTGACAAACCTCCCCCTACACACTCAGTAAGAAAATAGGTGTTGTCAGCAACCATGAGGCAGAAATACTTATTCTGCATTATATTTGACAGCATCAACTCTGCCCTGAGAGATCCCGCATCCCTATGCAGTATTTAAAGTTCACACTACCTATCAAAAGTTTTAGAATACTTCCATTTTCCTGGTGTTGCTGAACTTGATGTAGTTTAATGTCTGTGTACTCTAAAATTAAAGCATAATACAAAAACATTTTTAAAAGGAAAAATGTAATCATGGAATCTTAAAGCCAACATGTAATATACATTTTTGACTCATTCAGCTGCCAAACTCTTATGTTGCATTCTATCTGCAATGGAAATGAAACATTGTCCGGAAAGGTCGTCCCAACACGGTTGCACGTTTGAAGTTCCTACAAATGTGTGGCATGTGTAGCTTGCTATGCTTTCACCCTTTTGTCCAAATTACCCCAAACTAGCTTGATGGGGTCGATTTGAAGCCAACTGTTCTTTTCTTCTCACATTTTAGGTCATTATCTTGCTGTAAGATGAAGCTCTGACCAATCATTCTGTCCTCCTCTGTTACTTTTTCCTGGCATTCTGACAACAATATACAGTGCCTCATGCAGTACATTATTGTCTAATAATGCATCAGACGGTATAGTAACACAGTTGGTTCCAGCACCGCCTTTGTACACACAGAGGGTTTGTAAATGATCAAAAAGTTTTGGCAACTGTAAGAGTAGCTGTGCATTAACTTTATATGATAAATGTCCTTCCATTGATGGTGGAAAGTGAAAACAGAGGCAGCAGTTAGAGGAAAGTAGGGCTGTTCCAAATAGCAATTGCTGTTCTTCGAATATTCGGGTCCAATTAATAACGATTATTCGAATATTCGGCTTGAGCTGTAGCGGTGTGCCGGGGGGTGAGGGGGGCTTAGAATACAATTATTCGCTTACTAACACGAGCAAAGTGGAGCGTGACATTGGAGTTGGTAGGTCCGCTGTTACGACCAGCCTCTAGGGGTAGCTGGTGCAACAAAGAAAAAAAACAGATGGTATTGGTATACGTAAAGCAATTTATTGCTTAGTGATGAAAGTAACTCGGAACAGGTGAAAAAAACAAAGTAACAGAGTTAGTGGGTGTTGCTAAAATCAACGAACCAAATAAAACCAAAACAAAGGCTAGCAGAGTTACACCAAAACTTACTATGTAAAATAACACACTAACTCCCTAGCCAAACTTAAGGACAATAGGAACACCACACCAAACAGAAATAAACAAGTGCCAAGCTCACAAAATGAACTAAATAAAACTGGTGTCTTAAACATACAACACAGAAGTCACGAGATACGAATCACCACCCTCTTGGTGGCTACAAAACACAGAACACTAATTTGGCAGAGGCTAACTGAGGTTGCAAAAGTCTCCACTGAGACATCCAAAGTACCTCCCACAAAGTTAGCCTCTGCCCACCAAAACTACACAGTCCGAGTAGCCACACACAAGACAAAACACAACAATTGGCTACTGACACATTTAACAGAACACACAACACGAGAGGCATCAGGGCGGACTGTTCACACTAAATCCCAGCCACCCCCTGACTGAGACTTTGGCTGAAGGCTTTATCTGTTCCAGATGTGACGATGGCTGTAGTGGGTTGGCTGGTGGTAGAAGAACCAAGTGGTGGCCCAATCCAACATGTCTGGAGGTGGGGAAAAGAGAGGCTGGAATGCAGGTCTTCAGCTCCAAGCTAATCAGCTCTGATTCTGGTCAGCTGCATTCTTGGAGCAGGCCTCAAACCAGCCACAGCTGGGCATCCACAGGCCATCCTGACACAATACTCAATAGAAAAGGGGTCACCACTGAAGAAACACGGCCCACTAGAGCCTCGGCAGCACTCGGCGATGCTTGGCAGCGGCCCGCAGGGGCGCACACGACTATTTGAATATCAAAATTATTATCCGAATACCACCACAACGACCGAATATTTGGATATTTGAATATTCGGGACCAGCCCTAGAAGAAAGGAGGCAAAATAAGGTCACAGAGTGAAAATTACAAGAGAGCATAATAGACATTTCCCATCAATATTATATTTATTGTTTTAATCAACAACAGAGCTCCAGATTAATTTTCCACCAGTAGTGCTGGTGCTTCTTACTGAAAATCTGGAGAGCGCAGCAAAAATTTTGGAGAACCACTTAAATCGACGTGCAAGGCAACACATTCATATTTTTGTCCATCTTATTTGTATTACTCTAAATGCTTTGGTTTACATAGCCAGTTTACAGAAATGACAACTTAGAGCCTGATTTCGAAAGAACAAGTTGTAAAGTGAAGCAGGGCTTTAAGACAGGGTGTGACTACAGGTGACATGGAGTGCTTGGTTCAACTTAAAACCCCTGAAAACTGGGTCTCTAAAATAATACCAGTATGCTATTTTTGCCATGAATATCATTTTTTTCTGTATCTTCATCAGAATCATGTGTAAAATTAGGTTATTATTGATGTATGATGCATGCATAAGGGTGATTTATCACAAATTCACTTTAATAAGATAATAGACTGACTGCTGCTTGCTATCACCATTGAAGCTTGGCGAAGCAATATCATAAACCTAACCCACTTTAACTACTTGTCACTTGCTTTATTATTCTTTTTTACTCTTACATTAATAGGAATAATGATAATAAGCTAAATCAAGTACTTTACAGATCTGTCTTTTCTGACCATGGGAAACTGAAAGAAAAGCCATATTATAGTTTGCCCACTGCTTTAGGAGAAAAAATTAAAAAGTCAGACCTTCTGCAATCCCATCAGAGCATCTGGCCCTGGATATTTATGCTTTATGCTATTGTTGTGCTTTATGAGTGTTTCATGTTTAAAGTTTTCGTCGTATCAGCAAAGTTGGGTTTTTCCTAAAAATGTTGGGCTACATCCTTTCTTTGCAGCATCTCAGCCACATAAAGTGCGTGAGTCCTGTCTGAAAGACTTAGACTTTGCATTTTTCAACACAAAATCATCTGCTTCCTTGTCTGAATTGTCTTCATGAGAAATTTGGGACTGTAGGGTCCATATGATGTGTTCTTTCGAAAAATTAAGCATGTTTAATTGCCACTGAAGACCCAAGCGAGAACAAATTTACTTGTGGACTGGGAAGATGATATCTGGTACAGAAGTGTCCCATCCCATGTTGTCATAGCAAGAGCTTTGCATCAGCTTTTCATTCTTAATCACTCTCTGTCTTACTCAGAGACACACATTCACCCAAATTGCTCCCTCCTGATATTTCACATGAAGGGGCAGTGGTGGCCTAGTGGTTTGTGAAGCGAACTTGTAACCGGTGGGTCGCCGGGTTGAGCCCCTGGACTGGCAAGAGGTTGAGGTGGGAAAGTGAGAGTGACCACTTGTCCCAGTCACCACCACTGTGGGCCCTTGAGCAAGGCCCTTAACCCCTGACTGCTCCCCGGGCGCTGCACCGTGGCAGCCCACTGCTCCTAGTATGTATAGTTAAGGTTAACTTTGAATAGGATGGGTCAGATGCAGAGAAGGAATTTCCCCAAGGGGATCAATAAAGGTTAGATTATTATAATAAACTGACAGACCTAAAAGTTCTGCAGTGAAATAGTTTCTTTTTAAGAATTTGGCATACATTACTACAATCAAACACCTTTAACAAAGTATTAATACA
>OMNN01098880.1:29981-58800 GCA_900302755.1 Chromis chromis | reverse complement strand
TGCTTTGTTTGTTTCCTGATTTTGCTGAGACTGAGCTCATTTCATGTTTGATTGCTCATTAAGAGGCTCCACATTCTTGATTTTTTATTTTTAATTCCTGATGAGCTGTATTTTGATGAGTGACGCTGTTAAAAGGTGAGACTTTATTTTTGGCAGATTTTATTAGTGGAGCTTGTGACATAAAGTTTCTAATGCAATCTTGTAGCAGGATTTGTCTTAATAAATCTTCACTCCTGCAACAGTATTTTGTTGTCTAAACACTCTGTGAAAACAATGTTTTAATGTTGTTTTGTGTGTCTGGAGGGAGCTTTGAGTGAATGAGCTTTGAAGATGGCATCGGGGGTTATTTTTATTACGAGATGTTAAGCTTCATTTTTTCATTTTCTAATCTGTCCCTCACTTCACAGGACTTTATCAAAATGCTTTGCTAAATAACGAGCACTTACTTAACAGACGAGCCTGAGTAATTAAAATAAAACAAGGCTGTAGGTCCCAGAGAGGGGGAATTCTTATGCGACACTGGCAGCTATTCCATCTTACATGCACCACGTTCACTTGGGGGTCGCACAAGTACGAACACACACACCACATAGTACACTCATTCATGTTCACATATATATATATATAAAAGGCAGCAGCAGCAATAATGGAGGTGAAAAACTGGTCAAGGTCAGCCAGGCAACTTCTCCCACACACACACAAAGCAGCAGACAATATCAGCGAGATCACTTTCACAAGCAAGCATGCACTACGCACACACCTTAACGTTACAACTCTTGGCATTGCATGCTGTGATGCCTTTCACATTCACTAAATGAACAACATCATTTGTTCTGGTACAACTGCTAGTGAGTGCGTGTGAAGCTCGGCGCCCCGTAGCTAAAAATCATTATGAGTCTATATGTGTGTGTTACTGCCCAGTGGGAGGGACGAAGGATGCAGGTTTGCCCTGAGCTCCTACAAGATGAGTAGCTGTTGTGTTACATGAACGCAACGGAAGACGGGAAGCATCATGTGCTGCACCGTGGTGCTGGGTTGATTTCACCATTAGCAAAAATGATGGAAAAAAGGACAAAGAATTGCTTTGACTTTAAACTTTGGTGTTTAAGTCACATTATTTTGCATGTCTGCTTCTTTATACAACCTACGGACACATTATTCTCCCTCAGCTACAGAACAGTGACTGCTAAAAATCATGATTTTGATTAAAATGCCCACAGAGCTGATAAATATCACCTCGTAGCTCATACTGCATAATTCTCCGACCCCATTTTTATTATCTTTTAAATCACAGCCCGGCTAACCTCGACCACTCCGAGCACCACTTAACACCTGCAGCACAGAAACGACATTTCAGATAACCTGAGCTCAGTGGGCGAAAGCTCCCGTGGAGAAACCCCCGACAACCCTTGTTTATTGTCCCAACAACCGGTGGTAATGTCACACCTCCATGTGTAACTTAGCCTTGACACTTCACACGCTGGCCCGACGCCCTGCGGCGGTTTAAGAACACCACTGGGCCTAGTTACCGTGTCCTGACGAATGACACTCACTAGCAAGGTGACTCAGTGCTTGCCCTGTTGTAAATGGCACTGTTTCACATCAGACTGATCGCGGCGAGGGTTGTCTCCGCAGGAGTGTTCCGCTGCCGTTCTCACCTGCGACAGCCCTTTCCTTTCTTTGCTCGCTGTCTGGTTAATTGGTTAATAGGATGCGTGACATCAGCCTGAGGTGGAAAGCGGTGACAAAAATGGGGCGACAGCTGTGGATTCGTCATCTGTCTGCAGCAATGAAGGCTTCGGTTGAGTCGATTGCATGAGAGTAAACACAAAAAGATGCAATCTTTATTTGTCTGATGCACAAATTTTGCATGTGGCATTTAATTTAAAAACACTGAATGATCTGTTGTGAGCAAACTGTGAGCTTCTTTAGGCAGCCAACTTGACTCCAGATTCTCCTCCAACACACATCCAACTCATCCTTTTAATCAGGGCGGCGTACTTGAGACGTCAGTGATCTGCTCACTCTTTAGCTGCACGCCTGTTCGCCGCTCGGGCTAAAAGCTATGATGCCACTCGCTGCTACAGCTGCTGCTTTTCATATAGCGTTTCAAAAGCTCCGTCTCCACCCCAGCACCCGTCTCAGATTCCGTCTACACTCTGGTGTCTTACTTTTGAAAGGCTGTTTTTTGTGTGAAAACAACTTGGGCCCACGTTTCTAAAAAAAATAAAACACAGAAAACTGGTTTAGTGTTGTGGCTCCCTCTGAGGTGAGTAGCCCCGATACTAAATCATCTCATTTATAGACATTTTGTATAATTGTGGAATGATGAATAACTAAACTCTAACACTTTATGCAAATCAATAATACTTAACTGTAAGTCTTCTGAGGCACAGTTCACACACATTCTTCAATAAGTAGCTCTAACAAAACACCTCCAACCTCCACTGTTTGGACGCCAACTCTAATATTTTTTGGAACCATTTTTCAAAGAATTTTTGTTCTAATTGCTGACTCCAATTAGCTTTTGCTCTTTCCTGGCACTACACTGAATGTTTGAGTGATGTAATTAGTAGAACAAGAACAGAACAATGATTTGCACATTGTTAGTAAAAATAGATTGTGCTTGTTCATAATTGGAAATTAGATTCAGTTTATATAGAAATGCAGATTACATTTTCTATAGCAGCTGTAGATATGTTCCACAGATACGCATGTGCAACCTAATTACATGATGAAAAGCTCTTGGTTTGCATTAGCTGTAGAATTTGTAGATGTTATGATTAATTCCATCAGAGCGTTTTGGCATGTACTAGTCTCTTCCTGTGCACTGAAGTGAGTTTATACTACTGAAACAGGCATGGCTACATACTTTTGTACTACTACATCTTTTTTTTGTGGTGCAAAAGTTAAAATAACCTGAACAAAAACCTAAATCTGTGTTCCTTGTAGATATAAATACAATTTTGACAGCAAAATTCGATGCTGTTTAATCATGATGCCATCTAATTAGGTTATAGTTGTAGGTGTAGTTTGCCATATTGAATGTGCTGATAAGCCACAACATCAAAACCCCCTGCCTAATATTGTGTTGGTTCCCTTTGTACCGCCAAAACACTTCTGACCCATCAACGCATTGCACTCCACAGACCTCTTAAGGTTTCTTGTGGTATCAGGCGCCAAGACGTCAGCAGCAGATCCTTCAAGTCCTGGAAGTTGCTACGTGGGCCTTCATAGATTGGGCTTGTTCTTCCAGCACAGCAGATTTGGGGAATTTGGAGGCCAAGTCAACACCTTGAACTCTTCGTCTTGTTCCTCAAAACCATTCCTGAACATTTTTTGCAGTGTTGCAGAGACCTTTATCCTGCTGGAATAGGCCACTGCCTCAGGGAATACCATTTCCATGTCATTAACGTGTCAGTTTTAACATCCACCTAAATGCCAAGACCCAAGGTTTCCCAGCAGAACTTTGCAAAGAGCATCACACTACCTTTGTTGGCTCCCACAATACATCCTTCTTCTTTAGCTAAATGACACAAATGCACCTAGTTGTCCTCATGATGTCAAAGAAAACACGATTGATTAGACCAAGCCACCTTCCATTGCTCCTTAGTCCAGTTCAGATGCTCTCAGTGGTATCAGGTGCCACAATAGCTCTTTTGTTGGTTTAGAACAGTCTTGACTCCCCATACACATCACTAAACCTTAAGCACCCATGACCCTGTTGCTGCTTCACTGGTTTCCCTTTGTTGGACCACTGTTGGTTGGTACAAACCACTCTTATCCAGTCGTCTAACCATCACAGTTTAGTCTCACCCAGACTCTTACATGACCTATTTTTCCTGCTTCCAACACATCAACTTGAAGAACTGACTGTTCACTTGCTGCCTAATATATCCCAACTCTTTGACAGGTGCCACTGTAACGAGGTAATCAATGTTATTCACTTCAGCTGTCAGTACTTTTAATGTTGTGCCTGATCGGTGTTCATTTACAATTCAACCGCTGCTACTCTGAAAAAAATGTCTTTACTCATACTTACCTCGGTGTATGATTGAGATAAATACATATCAAATGTATTTTGATGGCAAACTCTTACCTGTCATGGTAAAAATGGGTTTGTTTTTTGTTGCTGTCTGACAAAAAAAAAAAGCACAATTATAGGACAAATAGGACCTTATTTCACTTTGCTTGTATGTATTTGAAGACTGGCACCTCTTAATGCCCTCAACAAGTAGATCCTTCCTCTGCTTAAATCAGAAAAACATATCCAATATCCCATTTCTTCTTGTTTTGATGAACACCAAATGGGTTCCATAATTATCCAATTTTATCTTTTGATTCAATTATCTGTTCTGCCTTTTTACCTCCCCTGCTTTTGTGGCTTTTTTCTTGAAGTAAGCCACCTATAAAGCCCTAATTTTAACATTAACTGTAATCAGCTTTTAATTAGGATTGACAAAAGGATTTTTTTCTTGCAAGGACACAAAGTAGTAAATAACTGTGGACCTTGCAAATGTAGGTATTATAAATGGAGGCATGCATTAGACATCATCACACACACACCCAGATATACATGTACACACAAGGGACGGACTCATACACACAAACAAAGGAACACAAGCGTTATCTGGGCGATAGAAACAGGTCTATTTGGGCTTTGGCTCCGAGCACCAGAAGATAACGTTGGAAATTAGAGCGTATAAAAGCTTCCCCACCGGGAGCACCAGCAGTTGGTTCGCTGGCAAATTTTGCACAGTTTGTGTTGAGCTGTGTGTGTCCATGCCTGGTTATACCGCATGTGTTGTGCGTGCAGGATGTGTGTGTGCATAAACAGGTGCACACTGATGTATGTTAGTGTGTGTGGCGTCTAAGTGGGAGAGTGGAAGCATCTGGAGAATTATTCTGATGCCCCCCTCCTTCGCTGCGCCTCCT
The DNA here is from genome assembly GCA_900302755.1 of Chromis chromis. NCBI lineage: Eukaryota > Metazoa > Chordata > Actinopteri > Pomacentridae > Chromis > Chromis chromis. Next base: position 53,865 of record OMNN01098880.1, on the reverse strand, counting down.
TCTTCTTCTTCTCCTCTTCACTCCTGTTTCTGTCGTTCTTTCTCATCGTTTGATTTGAAGCAGAACTCAATTCCTCAATTCCACACCCTGAGCGCCGTTGATAAGGGCCCCGCTCGCTGCAGTCGGGCCCCAGAGAGGGACACAGTGTGCCCACAGAATGGCAGAAAATCGAATTCCTCAAGACAATGAGGTCCATTTGTAGAGTTAAGCCAGATGAAAGGCCCATATTTAGCCAGCCACTGTTTCAGCCACCATCTCCCTGTTTCCCATTGTCGGCTGGAGGCTAAATAAAAGCTTGCTTAAGAGAAAGAAAAGTTGTGAAAAAGTGTTTTGGCCCCATTAATTAGCGCACAAGCCAGCTGGACTGCTGATGTTTTAATCGCTTTGTTTCTATTTTCACATATTTACGCAGTTTATTATGTGGATGATTGAAATGTAGTTTGTGCCTTTCTCCATAATGCACTGACAGAAAATAACAAAGAGGTAATTATATATCATTATGTGGGTAAAATCGGGACTACTGTTTAAATGAGCTTTAATGCATCAGCTGAATGGAACATAAATTGTTAAAATATTAATGAGAAACGACGCATTCTTTTTTTTAATGAATGACGCTGGAATATTTTTTTCTGTGTTGTTGTCAGTCAACACTGTTTATTTATTTAACATTTAGGAAGGAGCAAGCATTTAGGTTAGAATATAACATTAAACATAACATCTCAAATTTAGATTGAATACAGAGGTGCTATCTCTAAAAGGCAACGTAATGGAATCCTACAAAATATACTGTAAATACATAAAAGTACAATGCTGCTAATTGATAACATGATCAGCTTAATACAAGATAATAAGCGTAAATGGGATGTTACACTCAGGCATCGGCCCATGTGTGCTCACTGAAGCAGGCAACCATGTCCCATTGATTCCTCCAGTGGTGCGGTAAATGGAACAGAGCTCAGTGAATGATCTGCCTGCAAACAGTCCCTTTGACTGAGAAGTGGCATCATCCACATCTCTTGTGAGCCCCAGAGAGTACAGTTAGTACCCCATTTCTCACTCCACTTTCCTTTACAATAAAAACCTGTTGTACTTGTTCTTCTGCCTCCCTCTTGTGTGAGTCCAGTGTGATACAGTGTGGCAGAGTGTTCCTCTAGACCTCAAGTGGCATTGTGCGTCAGATGAACAAGCTCTTCAAAAGGTGTTGCTGCCACAAGGGCAGCTGGTGGCAGATCCACCATCGCAGCTCTCCTGTCCTGAGGAGCAGAGACATGAATGTCATGGCACTTGGGGGCCATTATGTGCTTCTCCCGAACTGCCATTTGGCTGGATTTGGACCTCCTGGGGGGTCGTGACTGTAGACTGTCAGCATCCAGCTACTGTATCCCTTGCCAGTGCCCTAATAGACGCTAATGCTACCTGGAGTTATGTGAATCTGGACATCTATGACTTTGTTTGACATTTTCTTGTTCCCAAATTCACAGATATAAACTTAGACTAATATAAAGCTTCACCCAAGGCCGGGCTCACACTCCAGGAGTTTTAAAATCATAGCACATGATGAAATTAGGTTGTATTATGCACACTAGAAGAAACTTCATAGATGTTCTTCTCTCTAATCTCAGACATGCACACACTACAGGACATAATTACCATGCAGGAGGGAGCAGTGCGTCACCTCATGTGACCTCATGGGAAAACAGATGAAAACAAAATGGAGACTGTGGAGCAACAACTTGCTGTAATCCTAATAATAACTTTGCAATGAGAAAAAAACAAAAGCTAAACAACCCTCGATGAGGAAATGGTTGGGAGGATGCCGTCAACATGGGTTGTCTATTCTTCAGCAAGAGATTTTAATCATCAGTTTTAATATCCGCAGCTAACGTTAGCCTCTAGGGCTAGAATACTTAGTGCTGCTTGGCAACAGAGTCCGCTGCTTCCGTCCTCATCATACCCATCCTGATTTTAGCTCGTAATTATCAAATTATCTTGATATTAACAGGGGTCTCCAGATGAGTCTGTGAGTAGTTCAAAATGCTTAAGAATGGATCTGTAAATCCCTTATATTAACCACATAATCTGGGCTCAACACTGGTTCAGACCAAGATCCAAGGCCAGATTTCCTCCAATTGTTGGGAGGGGTGAGACCTTAGTAAATGAGCACAAAATGTCTGTAGTGTGAGCCTGGTCCAAGGTGAAATCTATGAATCATGCAGTAGATCTGTAAGAGCCACCAACAGCCACCAAAGTGCACAAAGGAATAAGCAAAATCCAGTTTTAAAAAGATTAGATGCGGCTCCATTTTCGGCTCTGTCAGTGCTGTTTCAGCAGTTTCATTCAAAGCAATATGGCTCCTTCACAAGTATGATATGACTTTAGTTTAAATGGCAGTGAAAGATTTTGGGCTTTCTGAAGACATATGGACATTGAGTCCTCATTAGCTCGCCCTAGTGCTGCCAATGCTGTTTAAATGATGTTAAGCAAATATAATGTTCACCATCTTACTTGTATCTGATAAAGTATAACTAATGCTGATAGAAATGTCATTCATTTACACCTATTTGAGAATAGATACACGTATTTGATTGGACGTGATGGTGGTGCTCATTGAAATGTCAGGCAATTACCAAAGTTCTAACAATTCATCAGGAGGAGAGCATCAATATCTGCACCAATGTCAAGACGTTTCACATTAAAACACAAATGTCAGACCATGAGGGTCGTGACAGAGAAAACTAACAAGGTGGATGGATAAACGGACATCCCGACAGCTTTGCCGTTATTATGGCTGATACCAGAACTTCAGCAACCTGAAAACCTGGAACTTTTGAAGGAATTGTAAACAGTTTGTAACCGATAATTGGCAGCATTATCAATCAAAAATCAGTTATTGCTAAAACAAAAATACATTGTGACATTATTCCATATGGTGACAGTGCTATTTTTAACTGTAGCTATAAAAGCAGCTTGGCTATCTTAGCGACTCGGCTAAGGAAATGCTACCCTAGTATCCTCTGGCATGTCTTTAATACAAGAGTGGTGGCCGGAAACCATTAACTGGCACATAAGTCTCTGTCATGGTGGCCTACTGCTAGCTAACCCCACACAATGCTCTCTGTTTGACAACATGAAATCACCTGTAGCCCGAGTGATCACCTCCTCGAGTCTCTACAGTATTAAACACAACAAACAAACTGCAGTTTTCCATGTAATCAACCAGTAAACCTAATGGTGACACGTACTATAACTAATGTATAATACATTTTCTGACATGCATGTCCTTCGTCTTCTGCCGGGTTGGTTGATATTTTAAAATTAACTAAAAAGTACTGAAATAATAACTCTGGAACACAACCAAAATAATAAGAATCCCTGTTTTATTCAACTGCAAAGGCAAATCCTTTGTTGTTAAGGGCTGGATAAAAGATATTTGTAGAAACAGACCAGTCTAGTGTATATATGGCAGCAACAGTATTCCTAAGAATAAATACATTACCAAGTATGTTTACAGAAACCCAGACGAACTCATGAGGGAGGCAAAATGAGTAAGATGTAACATGCGTTGCTTTTATGTTCAGTGTTACTGACATGTGAATCAGACGAGAGAAGAAAATCTTGCACCAACAAAAGGTTATTGGAATGGTGTTGATTTATTCCTGCAGGAAATCAATGAATGATTTGAATATGATGCAGGGCGAGAAGAAAAATGAGACAATGAAACAACAAAACAAGCTGAGGATAGGAAAGGACGACCTCTCATTTCCCCGTGAATGTGTAAAAAGCTCGATACAACACTGAGGCTGGGTGAGGTGGGCTAGATGAACACCAAATGGTCTGACTCCTCACCTCCTTCCCATCAACTCCCCATCCTCCTTTCTCCTCCCTCTTTATTTCCTCCCATAAGAAGTGCAGCTGAGACAGGCCCATAATTATGCGTTTTAATGGCCCTTGGACCTGCTGCCATCCACACAGGCCTCTATATGAGCCGCTGCCAGCTCTTTCTGATGCATTTTCGCTGCCTTTCTGACAGCTTCCCGCAGAGCAATGAGAGGAGAGGAAGAGAAGACGGATGTGGACCGAGCCGGCGAGATACTGCCTGTCTTTACATGAAAGGAACCGAACAGCAGAGACAATCAGGAAATACTCTTGTTTCATATTTCATGTGAATCATGGTGCCACTTTCCTTTTCCCCTTCCCCCTTTGGTATCTCTGCAGTTTATTTGTTGCACTGGAATGAAATTGAGGAAAAGGTGATGAGGAGCAAACACAGACTTGATGACTTGTGTGTTTCTGCTGTGGCCAATGGGAGGACGGGTTGCAGTTTTATTGGCATTGATTGGAGCTTTATACTGTACATTGTTGCGAGATTATTACATTAACTGGTCTGACTTAATCACATTAGGAACGCGAGACAAGAGAATGGAGTATGTCATATCCTTGCAGATACACACATCATAACCTCGGCCTTTCGGCTCAGCTGGTTTATCTGGCGGCATTCCAGGCACCTACAAGAACTGTGGGAAGTTTGCTGACTTCACTGACAAATGGACTTTTATTTCTCAAAGAGGGAAGGCAACTTTTTGGGGTGATGATTTATGTTGTTTCTCTGTCCTCGATGACTGTGGAGAGCTACACTACCGGAGTCCTTTGGATTCTAGTTTCAACCCATTGTTCCGACTGCTCTGCCAAGACATGCCTTTGTTCTCTAAAATAAAGAAAAAATAGATCATTTGAAAATGAAATTTCTGTGCTAAGCTGCAACTTTCTTTTTTTTTTGCTGCTGGTGAAGTTCCTTTCAGAAAAGTTCACAGCACACCTGACCCCTCTAAAGGGAAATATTTCTGAGAGAGAAGTGACACGCCAGGCCAAAGTAAGGCACAGTTTTAGTTGCTATGCCTTCTACGCCTGATTGCCCCATGACCTATTTTATGCAGGCACCCTTGCAGTTTGAAGAGACAAATTGTGCCTCGTCAGTATCTATAAAAACCAGTGTTCCTTAGAGCCCGGCTCAGGCTGCTCTGGAGGTTAATTGACCCCAGGCAGTCTACCTCCCTTCAACCAAGTCATGGGGCCACTCAGTCTCGGTGCTGAAGCTCACAAAGCTGGCCTCTCGGTAAGCGAGTGTTCCTTCCCTATTCCCTCTGGAACCAGAGGCTTTTAACTGTGCCTCTTTTTTTTTTCCAGTTTTCCCCTCCAGTTGTCTGCCTCAGTATATTCCCATCCTTGTATTTCTCTCACTTTATCAGTGTATACCCCTCAATGCATAATTAGACATTCCACACCTCTGAGAGACGTGTAAAGGTCTGCTGCCAGGACCCCACCTGTTCACCAGGGGCTCCTGCACCTCCACACTGCCCTCATTAGTGCCTGAGTGAATACTGATGCTCTGGGTGCGTCTGTTTCCGTGTTGATCATAGCTAGAGCACACCAGGTGTCAATTAGGGTTGCATACAGGTAATAAAAACCTGACTCAACCTGTTAGTAGCTAAGTGATGGGCAGACCCTGCAATAAGATACTCAAAAAAAAAACTGAACAGCTGGACGAAAATGCATGAGAAAATATACCACTCAAGCTTTTGAAATCGGTAAATTCACATTTCAAATACCTGTGCAGAAGGAGGAATTCTATGAAAGATAAAGAACTCACAATGCATAAAGCTCCAAAAACCCTCTACGGGTTTGCAAAGCATCTCCATGTCCACATTCGCAAAGCCCCCGGCTTGTCCGAACTGATAAATATACACTCTCACACACACCGAAGACCCATGGTTTTCTCTTCGGCAGTTAGAGAATTTCAAAAAGCCTCATTCTCTGCTGTGATAATTACCCATGCTGCTCTCGGATGGCACATTTGCATAATCATCATCAGCCATTCACAGAGGACACACAAAGGATTATAATGAGGCAACAGAGAAACAAGAAGCATTTCAGGGAGCCATTGAAGACTCGCACTGAGAGAGCAGTCATTGTCGCTTGATTTCGCACACAGAGTGCCACAAAACAGGAAGAGAGAGATGTAGTGATCATCTGTTTAAGGAAAAGGGAATCACAAAGATGCTTTGGCCAACGTGTCCCCAAGTATTCACGTTTTATAACTGAGTGCATTGAGGTTTGCTGGGATGCTGTATTTGTAAAGAGCTTGTGCCGAGGTGAAGCAGAAAGTGGGAAACAAAAAAAATCCACTTTTTCCTTAACAAACTTGCTGCTGCAACAATCACAGTAGGTAGACGCAGCAGGAGCTGTCAGCTAAACCTGCCTTTAAATCCACAGTTATTTCTCCACACTTTGTTCTACCTGCTACAGCATGAAGGCTTGTGCAAAACAGCAGATGTCAGGTAAACTTTATTTTACTGTACAATGTGGATTAGCATAGCATCTGCATAAAACGAGGCTTGCACACACACATCTTACCCATACCTGTCCACACTACCATCCTTCCCGGGGTTCTCACATATTTTACTGTTCTCTCCTGCTGTCCTTCTGTTTTAATATTTCCTCGAGGATGTCCTGTTTTTTTTTTTTTTTAGACTTTCTGGCTGTATATCCTATTGACAGCAACGGCCTGTTTGATGTGTTCAGTGCCTTCCTGGCTCCTTTTGCTCATTATGCAAGTGACGCAAGGGTCCTACCTCCCCCTCATGTCAAAATGGTTGTCAACGTTTCCAACTTTAATGACAGGATGAAGCGCAGCTATCCTCCTGGTCACGAAAAGAGAAGAAGAAAAAAACCATGAAAGTGAATTGCAGCAATCAGGTAAACTTGTGTTCCCTCTTCTCTGAGTTTGATGTCAGCAAATAGTGGTAACGCTAATTCGATGTGCTAGCTTGCGGTGCAGCTCTCTCAAGTCTGTCCGTCTCGGTAACCCAGCCGGGCAGTCCGTCTCTTGGTCTGTCTGCTTCTTGCTTGCTTGCCAGCTACTTCCAGGGCTGTGACTTTGTGCTTGACAAAAGTGAAAGTGAATTGCGGCTCTTTGTTACGTTTGATGCGTCACTTTTGGACATGCAATCATATGCACGAAATGAAACTCCAGCAGTAGCAACCTCTGTGTGAACCTGTCCAGAAGTTATATGGGTGTGATGTCACTCCTTATATAGACTACACTGCCAAAAGTATTGGGACACCCATCCAAATAATTGAATTCAGGTGTTCAATCATTTCCATGGCCACAGGTGTATAAAATCAAGCACCTAGGCATGCAGACTGCTTCTACAAACATTTGTGAAAGAATGGGTCGCTCTCAGGAGCTCAGTGAATTCAAGCGTGGTACCATGATAGGTTGCCATTTGTACAATAAGTCCATTCTTGAAATTTCCTCCATACTAAATGTGCCACAGTCAACTGTTTGTGGTATTATAACAAAGTGGAAGCAGTTGGGAACAACAGCAACTCAGCCACAAAGTGGTAGGCCACGTAAAATCACAGAGCGGGATACTGAGGCGCACAGTGCGCAGAAATAATTAAATAGCTACAGACCTGCAGACTTCGTGTGGGCTTCAGATTAGGTCAAGAACAGTGCATAGAGAGCTTCATGGAATGGGTTTCCATGGCCGAGCAGCTGCATCCAAGCCTTACATCACCAAGTGCAATGCAAAGTGTTAGACGCAGTGGTGTAAAGCACACCGGCACTGGACTCTAAAGCAGTGGAGACGTGTTCTCTGGAGTGACCAATCACGCTTCTCTGTCTGGCAATCCGATGGACGAGTCTGGATTTGGCCGTTGCCAGGAGAACGGTACTTGCCTGACTGCATTGTGCCAAGTGTAAAGTTTGGTGGAGGGTGGATTATGGTGTGGGGTTGTTTTTCAGGGGTTGGGCTTGGCACCTTAGCTCCAGTGAAAGGAACTCTTAATGCTCCAACATACCAAGACTTTTTGGACAATATCATGCTCCCAACTTTGTGGGAACAGTTTGGGGATGGCCCCTTCCTGTTCCAACATGACTCCTCACCAGTGCGCAAAGCAAGGTCAATAAAGACATGGATGAGCCAGTTTGGTGTGGAGGAACTTGACTGACCTGCACAGAGTCCTGACCTCAACCCGATAGAACACCTTTGGTATGAATTAGAGTGGAGACTGAGAGCCAGGCCTTCTGGTCCAACATCAGTGCCTGACGTCACAAATGTGCTTCTGGAAGAATGGTCAAAGATTCCCACAAACACTCCTAAACCTTGTGGAAAGCCTTCCCAGAAGAGTTGAGGCTGTTATAGCTGCAAAGGGTGGGCCAACTCCATATTAAACCCTATGGATTAAGAATGGGATGTCATGGCAGATGTCCCAATACTTTTGGCAATATAGTGTATGTACACAGTTTTAAACCAAGACTATGAATATCTAGACTCTCAGTCAAGGTACAACTCTCGACTGATGCAAGATGGAAAACAGTTGATTGACATTATAGATCTGCTAATTTTGAGACCAACAGATGGAACAAATAGTTTCAAAGGAAGAAGGATTGTACTGGAAGCACTTGTGTGAAGATCAGGATCAGAACTAGAACTAGTTAACCCAATCCTTGTGTTTTAAAGCAAGTATGTGCTCATAATTTTAGGATTCCCTATGTGCACACTTGTCTTGGACTGCTGTATGGCTGGGAGATTTCCCTGATTTTCAAATCCCAGTGTTGACAGATATTATGTTACCACAGACACAATGAGATTTTGACCTCAATGCCTGGTCTTGCCATATTACAGCAGATGTTTGGGAGCATTCAGAGGACACAAAAATAATGTTTTCTTACTCGGAGGAAATTAAATTCTAGAAATAAATCATATTAGCAGGGAAGTACTATAAATAAGCTAATTCTATGTACAGGAAAGACGTGAGCATTTTTTATCAAGAATATTGTTTCCCACCTGCAACAGCTGTGTGCTGGGGCTCAGGTGTGTTCCCATCTCTCTCTCGAGGCTATCAGATCTTACACAACGTTTTAATTAAAGGTTCAACACTGCAGCTTTTATGGTGCAGTCAGGGTTGGATTGACCTCCTAACGAGCCTCAGGGCAGAAAAATTGTTGTTGGGCCCCTGTTGACCCCAATGATACATGTTAGATTCATTATTTCCTCAGGCAAGTAGAAACTAACCAGCACTCTGGAGCTTAAATGGTCAGTTTGATTCATATATTCAACAGAAATTAATTGGCAACAATATAGGTGATGGGTTCATTATCTGTTTTTTTCCCCCAGCAAAACACGTCAACACTTCTATCAGCTTCTCATCAGGGAATATTTACTTGTTTCCCTACTTTTCTGTGATTGTAAACTCAACATCTTGAGAAAAAAAAAATCAATATGTTTGGATTTCATTGAATAATGATGGATCTTTTATACATGGAACAATCAACTGATGAATATATAGTCTTATTTTGCTGCTTGGTATACATTTTCCACAACTAATCTACAAGAGAAGTTTATCTGATAGAACATAATTTACTCTGGTTTAACGGTTTCTTGATATGCTGAGCTTTTTTTGTAACTTTATTTAGAAGAACCAGAGTTTGTTGACATGTGCACAGCTAAATGAGCAAGGAACGTGAAAAAGGAAGATTTAGTTGCAAAAAGAAACGCAATGGAATTATTTGCGCTATAGAAAGCATGATGTTGACCAAAAACAACTATTCTGATGGGAAAGTCTTGCAATTGTTGCCACTATAGGACAACTAATTTGAGTATTTAAAAGCAGTGCCACAAAGGTCTGTATAATCAATGCCAAGCAATCCACAGCAGAAAACTACTACAGATGATTTTGCCAGTGTTACACCACATGAGAAAAGAGAGAAATCACTGATGCCATAACTTTTCATGTTGCGAAAGATATGACCGAGTGTACCGAAAACCAAGCGATGTGCCATTTTGTCCCAAGTTACCATTCCAGAGCTGTGTGCAACATGAAGCAGAGCCACGACAAGTGGAATATTATGCAGCCACAGCGGACTTGTGGTCCAGCCGGACAGCAGAGCCCTACATGAGTCTTCCCGTCCACTTTATTAATGAGGACTTCCAACGGAAACGTCGCTGCTTGCATTTATCCCTGATGATCGTACAAGTGGGACCATCGCAACGGGGATGAGAGAAACGTCAGCTGTCGGACCTCGACTAGAGACATTCTGGCTGTATAATAACAGATAATGTAGAGTTAGTGTCTGTTCCACAACATGGTGAAGGATCTGAACAAGTGGACCAGGCTGCAGCTTTATTTACAAGGATTGACAGAGTATTGCAAGTGTCATTTTTTTTCTCAATATTATGCAGCACTAGTTTGATAAAACCCAACTTTACAGCAACTGAGCCAAATCCAAGCTCTGAAAACTGGATTTTGTCCCTGTACAAGACAAGATGGAGTATTGAGGACTTGTCATAGCTGATATTCTACTAATAAATCTGCAATTAATTAAATTATAGGGACTCAAACGACACATAGTAAACCTGTGTAAAGTCCAGTCAGCTATTGCTTTGTTATGCCGCTATAGGCCGAGGTTGCTACAGGACCTCCCATGATGCACTGAGCACCTTCCTCTTCTCTCAAAACACCTCAAATATTTATCTGCCACTATTGCATGCCGTTAACAGTGTGCCGTCTCTGTGCTTCGTCCTTCCTTCCTTTGTACCTTTCTGCAGGTATCTCTGGCTCCGGAGCTGCATGTTTCCTGATCTGGCCTCACCAAACCTCCCCAGTGATTAATGTTTGTTGTTTCTCCCTGCTCATCTTTTTTCTGACTCCGCTCTCCACTCACCCCATCCGATTGCGGCAGATGGCCGCCCACCCTGAGTCTGGTTCTGTTGGAGGTCAGTTCCAGGTTCCAGTTAAAAGGGAGTTTTTCCTCCCTCCTGCTGCCAAGTGCTTCCTCTGTAGGGAACCGTTGGGTTTTTCTCTCCATAATACTGTAATGTAATATTGTCAAGTGCCCTGAGATGACTTATGATTTGGCTCTATATGAATAAAACTGAAATGAATTGACTTTAAGATCACTTGCGAAATATTTTAGAATGAGCGATGGAAAGAAAAATATACACTGTGACTCCTGGAGCTGCTATTTCTGCATCAACACTTTTAAAGCCAGGATTAGATTTCGCAATTATTGTATCTTTTGAGAAGTGTTTTTGAGGCCAAACCACATTTAGGTTCGAACCAATCGTAGTTTCTTTCGACCTGTTTGCCCTGAAGCCACTGTTAAGGCAGCAACAACCACATAACTTCTCTCCCACTTTGCAGCATTTGAAGCTGTACATTGAAAACCTTGCTTCTATGGGGTCAGCATCATTCAACATGTAGTTTCACTTTGCCAGCCCATTCTGTAGAACATAATAGCCTGGCTGCACCGCACTATCATTCTGCTATAGGGGGAAAACACGCTCTAGCTTGTTGGCATTCCTTTAAACCAATCAAAGTTGTCGTACACGAGGCTACGCAAAGGATGTGGCTTCAGTGTTCCCTCAAAAAAGTGACGGCTAGAATTGTTGTGTTGGAACATTTGCATGCAAGGCGATAAGCGCTGTCATGAAAATAAAAGGTTGCTGCTCGGAGGTCATTGTTGTTGTTTCCCATTGTGGAGAAAACGGTGACACACAGATAAAAAAGGAGGCATGAATGACTGACATCATCCGGTGAGTCAGACTATTCAACACGCTACAGAAGATGTGACATTCGGTAAGAAAACATAAAAATAAGCAAGTCTTTGGGGTCAGGCTATTGTTGCACCAGTGTTGTGTAATCTCCTCAGAACATTCATAATTGACGATTGACAACATTTTGTCCAGTTACATCATTTTTACAATACTCACATGCTGTAATGCTCATGCAAGGCAAAGACAGTTGTCTTAGAGTCACTTTTATTGATTAAACCACTAAAAACCATTCTCCTTGTATCAAGTTACATATTTAGGCTTTTTTTTTTTTTTTCCATGAAAGCAATCCTTTCCAGCCTTAAAATAGCTTGTATATGTAACTCTAAACCATTGCTTTCTTTTAGAATGTGCAGATCTATAAAGTTCCCACCTCTCTCTTCATGTATCTTTCCCATTCCTTGCAGCTTAAGCACACCAGTTTACCTACAACTCTACTCAAAGACTGTTAAACTACTCTGCACTACTCAAACACAAGTTGTAATACTGAAATATTTTAGCTGTATATCTTCAAACTGGGGTTTACGGTGGCTTGGTTGTTAGCATCGTCGCCTCACAGCTACAAGATCACTGGTTTGTGTCCTGGTTAGGAGGCATGGGATCTTTCTGTGTGGAGTTTGCATGTTCTCCCTGTGCAGCGTGGGTTTTCACCCGGTACTCCGGTTAATTGATGATTCTAAATTGTCCGTAAGCGTGAATGAGAGTGTGCTTGGTTGTCTGTCTCTATGTGTAGCCCTGCGATAGACTGGAAACCTGTCCAGTGTGTCCAATGCCTTCGCCGGCTGGGATAGGCTCCAGAAGAGGAATGATGCTACAGATAGTCCCACCCTGCAAACGAACAGGATTGGTTTCTTAGATTTGTGACATATGAAACTCCCCAAGTCTGAATCCATGTCTTTTTAATGAATATACTGCAGTTTCAAGGTCGGAATGCTCAGCCAATGCAGTGTTGACTGCTTATTTTGCTGATGATATGACCTTATAGAAAAAAACAAACATAATATGGACATGTTAACTAGGTAAAACATATGTGGGTAGGCAACCAAAACATTTGGATAGAAAGTAGGACGACAGTGTTGGATCTCTCCAAACTGCCACATTAAAGTGTCTGATTAAAACAGTGACTGTACAAATCATAAAAATTCTATCTCTGCTCACAACCTTCCATATGAATACACAACTACAACTGTCTATTACCCAGTCCTGTAATTCACTTAAACATACATGCAGACTTAAACATTAATGTGAAACCAACGGCAGGGCACTATAAGTCAATAATTCAGTATTCATGCTGCGATTTAATGTATCAAAACATTAGCCTTACGGGGATAAAACGCACACACAAACCCACTCATGAACAAACCATGAGCCGTGAAGCGAATGCACACGTCTCTGCAGGAGCAAACCTTTGTCTGTCTTCTGATAAATTCATGTAGCATGAAGCCGCCTGCCCTTCAACCGATGGGTAGGATTCAGTTTATGTAAACAACAAGCAAATTATGCGTTCAGCCATCAAGCTGTGATCTGAGGAACATCTGCCCGCCGCATTGTGCCGGTTTACTCGAGGAGTGCTTACAGAACAGCCGACCAGTGAGGAGGATCGGACAAGTTCCATCCCTGAGCTGTGTCTCCACACACAAAAAAAAGCTGGTGTCCCCTTCCCCTCCTCTCCCTCCTCACCCCCCTTTTTTTTGCAGCTTCACAAAACTCCCCAATGAAGGGACTTGTCATCTGTACACCTCCTCTGTGTCATGTTTTTTTCCTTTCCCCTCCCCTTCCCGTCTCTGTAACTTTCACTTGCTCTGGCTCGTCTTCCCTGGAGCCTGTCCACGGTGACAGCGCTGCCTCTTCCTCTGCTGGGCTGACAGCGAGAGGGGACGCCCACAAAGCACACAGAGACCTGCCTGCACATTTGCCAAGATAGGCGAGGAGGAAAAAAAATCCAAAAAAGAGATAGGGAGAGGGAAAGACATGCGTGGAGAGAGGCGAGGGAAGTTAAAAGAATTAGAGATGGGGATAGAAGGGAAACTGCAGAGCGAGAAAAGAGAGAGGTTATTCTCTGAGAGGCAAAGTGGGAGGAAAAGGGGTGAGATATAGTAAGATGGAGCGCAAAGATGACTGATTAAGAAAATGAGATGAAGGAGGGAGCAGAGAGCAAAGAGTGTGCAGTCAGGGCTGTGGGGATATGAAACATCCTCAGGCAATATTCCTATGCCTCAGCTCTCTCACGGTGAAAAAGACAAAAACTTTGCTCCGTTGTAGACAGGGCTTAGGAGTAAGTGCAGCGCGGTGAGGATGACGAGGAATACAAATGTTAACTCTCCTTTGAGTGCAAAACATGGGGATTATGGTAGGGCATTAAGTTGTTACTTGTGAGGTGCTATCTTTTCTGACAAGGGCACCCCGGCATCCACCGAGGCCTGTCAGAGAGGTTGAGTGAAATGAAGTCGTGACCAGGTCGACCTGCTGACACGGACACCATCATTTATTACAGTACAGGCAACACTCGTAATACAGTTTATGATATTTTTTCACTTAAAAATGTTCTGCACAGAGGGTAGCTTGTTCCTTAGCGCTAAACCAAACCATAAACAGATATTGTCCAATTATAGCTTAGCAACGGCGCGTAGGAAGATCAGAGTTTGAGAGATGGTGTCTGTATCTCCTCAAGGTCCGGAGTTAACAAATCATTATCTAACTAATGCTAAGTGAGTCAATAACGTTACCAATGGGTCCAGCCAGTTATTGGTTTTGGAGAAGTTTACTTATTGGTAACCCCAGTCCAATTTACTCAAACTAACGCCTGTTCGTCTTCGTTTCCCATGGACTTGCAGGTTTTACTTGCTTTCTCTATTTATTGCGTATCAAGGTGAGATCATTCCTTTATCGTTGATTACTTTTAATTAACTAAATGTAATTAATTGTGTGATTTTCCTAATTAAAATTATTACCTGTCTACCTTGATAAATTGGTTAAAGTATTTAAATAGCACAGCGGTGAAACTCAAATTAAACCATGCTTATTGCTGGTCTTCGTCAGTAATTTTTAATATTGTATTGTAATAAGTGTTTCTGCTATATTGCTCAGCCCCACTTGAAACATTAATAGTAAAACATACTGTCTGAAAATACATTCATATTTAAGTACATGTGCCAGGCAGCCACACTGGGCTATGTTAGAAAGAAATAGTAGTTAACTGTGTTGACCCAGAAAAACCAGCCTCAACAAAATTACATTAATATACAACTAAACTGCATTCTTAATTACGTTTTGAAGGAAATGTATTTTCTGCTAGATTATGTTTGTTTTTAATGTATCACAAATGTGTTTTAATCAATGTATCTTTGTATTTTACTGCCTCACTGTTGCTCCTTTTCAACAAACCAATCATACATATCAGGCATAACATTATGACCCCCTGCCTAATATTGTGTTGGTCCCCCTTATGTGGTCAAAAATGCTCTGAACCATTGGGCATGAACAAGAGGACCTCTCAGGGTGTCCTATGGGGTCTGGCACCAGGACGTTGGCAGTGGATCCTTTGGGTACTCTGGCTTGTGCAGTGGGGCCTCTGTCAATCAAACTTGTTCCACTGCATCCTGTTGATGCTGGATCAGAATGGGGTCTAGGAAGTTTGGAGGTCAAATCAATATGTTGGGCCACTGTCATGTTCCTCAAGATGTTCCTGATGTTTTTGCCATGTGGTGGGGTGCATTTTCCTGTGGGGGTAGGCCAGTGACTTGGGATTTCCATTTGCATGAGGGAGTGTGCTTGTTCTGGGACAATGTTTAATTGGGTGTCTAAGTCTCATCAACACGAATGTCAAAATCCAAGGTTTTCCAGCAGAACACTACATAGTACCAATATGATCAATGCTATTCACTTCACCTGTCAGTGGTCATAATGATGTGGCGGTGTATATTAGATGGGTGGGACCTGTCAACATGGTAACCCAGAAAATGGTGGCTAAGCTTCAAACATGTCGTAAAAGAGTCGTATTTTAACCCAAGCCATGACATTTTCTGAAACCTAAGCAGGTAGTTTTGGTCCCTAAACTCAACCAAGCTTCTGACATGTTAAAGTGTCGAAACAAAGCAAGATCTTTTTCTAAATCTAACCACGTAGTTTTGGTGCCTAAACCTAACTAGAAAGCGAGTGTAAACCAAGAGTAAACAACGGCAGAAAATGGAACTTAATTCTAAGGCTGCTAGTCTGGTCTTCTGGTTGCTGGCTTCTTTAAACTGGCCACCTTCCCCACCATGTAACAGGTCAGAAATTACATTCACTTCAAAATGTAATTGAGAAAGCAGTTTAGTTGTATCGGATCATCATTTTGTGCTGACTGGTTGCACAGAAAGCATCTCAGCTATGTTTTTTGATTCACATGCGTTAATCAATACAGCTGTCAACACTACTGGCTGTGTATGAGCACAGCCGTGACATGGCGCATATATTGAGGTGAGTTTTCTCTGTGTGACTGCAGTTATGGTGTAATCTGAGAATTTTCCAAAACACAGGTGATCTGTGTTAAAATGTGTAGCTGATCCTCACACCAGTGTGGTTTATTTTGGCACAGTGCTGAGTTTCTACAACTTCTGCATTCATGGTGTGATGCGCACGAGCCAAATAAACATTGTTGTTCCAACAATGTTACAAATCCAACAAGATGGCAGTTTTTTATTAGAATTTTATCCAGCAACATTTGGAAAGTCTTGAAGTGTTGTATAGTTATTGTATTCAAGTTCATACATGTGTGCAGGAAGGCAACAGAAAGCAAACTCAGCCGGCGGGAATCTCCGCGTTTTCTATGGTCGACCCTAATGCACTTATTCAGTGGGCTAAAACTTGCGGAAGCACGCAGAACACGCATGCTTGCACCGCTGAGCAACTTTCATCTGAATGACTGAGGCGCCATCTTGTAAGAAGAAAAATCTCACCAGACAAACGCAACGGGGCTTACCAAACACTCAATTCACTGACAAAATAGTCCTCTCCAAAGAGTTTTTTGAAGCACTTTCACTTCAGATCTAAAATCTCCTGCATATTGATTAACACTTGAAGTACTCTCCAGGCTTTTTTTTTTTTTTTTTTGACCACACTTGGAGATCGTGCTTCGGGCTGTGAAGTGTGTTTGTGTCTGTGTGTGCATGTGGGAGGTTCAGAGAGGTGTGTGGGCGCAACTGAAGCATTTTGACTGCTTTAGAAGAACAAGGTCTGTCGAGCTAAAATGACACGTCTCTCGCTCTCTCGCTCATTCTTTTCGCTCCTTGTCGCTCTCTGTTCCTCTGGCATCATTATAACTTAAATTGGCCTGCCGCACAACAGCCACATAGGCTTTTAATGTGAAGTAGGTCATCACATCCTGTGGCATGACTCACCGGGGGAGGCTGTATGTTCACTGAGGGTCCATTTCATCGACAGATGTGCGTGTGTTTGAAATTGCTGTGAGCATATGGAAAGGTTTTAGGAACTTTGGATGTTTTGAGGCAAATACAATCACAGAATTGCAGTTTAGGAGTATGAGAATAACCCCAAACATAAAGCCAGGGTCATAAAGAATTATCCTACAAGAAGCACTGCAACAGATGGTGTGTTCTCTAGAGAGTGTGGATCTTAACATCAAGTCAGTTTTGGACGACATAAAGAGATATAAGCAAATTAGAGATCCTAAATCTACAGAAGAAGTGCGGCAAGTTTGCCAAGATGCTTGAAATAACGAGAAAAACTGAGGGTGCTCACACCAAACATCATTTAGTTTTTGGCTCTTTATCACACTTTATATAAAGTTAATTGAGAAATATAAATCCATGGCTTTGTTTTTTGAAGCATCAAACTTTTATTTTCATATGTGATGTTTATCTGTTTCATCGTTACAGGAGGTAAAGAAAATGGGCCTATTTTCCAACCTATACATCTCATTATGCATTTATTTACACAGGATAAGATCTTTTCATTATTCCCAACGGATTATGCATAATATCATGCATGGCGTGCTGTTTTTGAACTCATTCATCGCCGTCATTTGAGGGGGATATCATCCATCGCATAAGTATAATTATGTGGCAGAAAATACATTTCTCTCTCAGATGTTTTTAAAGGGCACTAGGTTTAATTTAATCAGACACAGCATGATACAGAAAGGAGAAAGAAGAACAATAAAACAGACCTGAGATACATATTTCTTTTTATTCCTGGCACACGCAAGGCAAATATCAAAAGAATAAAAAGCATATAATGAGAATTCTGAGACCTGAGTCTGCTGACTTTCAGGTTTGTCATTTATTTGGGGCTTTAAGCAAAGCACAGTTTGCCTGTCCTGACTTATACAGATAGACACAGTGAGCTCAAACCTGCGCTGTGTGAGTCTTAGCTATTATTTAAAGAAACACCCATGAGGGCTAATGTCTGACGTCAATGCTATTGTAGTGGGTGTGATTAGCTGGAAATAGATTTAGAATCACAGCTAAGAATGGCATCGAGGGAACGTGACTGATGTGACCCCCAACAGGCCTTCAGCACCGCAGAATATTGATTAATTAGAACAGAGCGTTGCAATATTTTACATCACATTCCCATTTTCCTGATTTCCATCGCTGATTGAAATAGCACAGCAGAGAGAAGAGTGACTCAGTGTACTGTAAAAAGCTTTTTATATTTGCTCTTCTAAACAATCAGTGTCTGTCAGGTTCTTGGGGAAAAAAAACATCCCTCTTTGTACAGGAGATGATTTGCTCTAAATGAAGGGTAGAGAGCAGAATCAGCCACACTAGTTAAACCAGACAAAGAAGTCGTGCCACTGACGGCGAGTCAAACGTCACAGGCAGAAAAAAAAACAAGCTGCCACAGTGTCGCCCACACAGGTGATCTCTGTCAGTGCAAATATGACAAAACACTGCCTGCTTATTGCACTAAAGATTTAATCAAATAAATAAAAAGAAAAAAGCTTGATGAGCTTACAGGTTACAGAAGGCAGCTCTTTGAACAGACTGATCATACAGGTTTAATGTTTACACATCTGCATGATCAACGATGCAAAATTTTTATCAACAATCTCCATAGTATTTAACGTGGCTGATAAAGTACAATGCTACTTAATAAATCATGCGTCACCTTAATGACGTTATGTGTACAGAAAACTGTATAGAATATTAGTCACTTTACGGAAGTCAGACCAGTTTGCCGCAGAAGGAATACTTTCACTTTTGACGTACATTTTGCAGATAACACATTTGTAATTTTAATGAAGTTTCGATTCATTTTTAATCTAAACTTAATTACTGCTGCATAAAAATGTGATGTCATGTTACAGCTTACAAGTTGCACGTTATATCAAGGACATTTTACCTGTCATTAGGGCTGAGTGATATAGCTAAAAAGCGTATCACAATAATAATTTTGATAATTATAATTGTTTTTTAAAATGAAAAAACAAAACAAAAAAAAACACACCCCAGTAAATACATTTGCACACATAAATAAGAATAAATAAGGATAAAGAAATGATTTCACATTGATATCATGCACAAGGCTCCATACGCACTCCCAATGGCCCTTGGAACAGGCCATTGGGAGTGGGTCACTTAGGCAGAAGTGGTGGGAAACACTGGTTCATGGGTGCTTTTTGACCATGAATCCAGTTCCCACCAGCCACAGCCTCTACCAGGGGAGGTCTGCGGGTGATGAGAGGCCCCAGCGGCCACGGACTAAAAGCCTCAGGAGAGCTGGATGAAAGCCAACTGGGAGAGCGAAGGAGGGCGATGGGGCTCCATTATCAAGGTATGATAGGCCGTTTATGAACTACGGAGGGAGCACAGATGGAGGTTGTTCATGCGACTGAACTTTGCTTTTTTGTTCTGTGCTTTGACTTTAACCTGATGGTTGCATGTCAAGCATTTAAGTGCAACTACAGAACATTCTATTGAACAGTTTTCTTATGAATTGCTCATCGCTGGTATACAGTATATTACAATTGCTCAGGCCTTTGTGTTATTGCTAAACCTTTTAAGCAGTTCACAACATTAAAATGACATGCAATATGGTTAAGAGTAGGGGTTTAGGGGAAGGATGCCATTCATTAGGACTACATGGTCACCCAATTTGGACATTAACAGCACAATAAGTGACGATCATCATCCTCATACATATGGGCCAGTAGGAACCTCCTCCACCTTCTTGTACCACTAAAGGTGCATTATCATCCATATCGATCAATAATAAACAAAGAGTATCCTAGATAACATAGTTGAGCTCTATAGCCAAGTCAATCAGTGCATTTAAGATCTCCAGTCGAGGCAAAAGTTACAAAATGGAGCTTTGTAAGATGTGGTACATGTAGGGTGTCTTTTAATCCCAACCTTCCATCCATCAATATTCTTCCACTTATCTGGGGTTGGCTTGTGGTGGCAGCAGACTAATCAGGGCTTTCCACACTTCCCTCTCTCCAGCAGCATTTTCTGCTCTTCCTGGGGGATCCAAAAGAAGTTTGGAGATCAGATGAGATATCTAATCCCTCCAGCAAGTTCTGGGTCTATGCTGGCGTCTCGGCCCAGTTAGAGGTACCTGGGAAACCGTCAAAGGAAGGTACCCAGGAGGCATCCCAATCAGACACCCGAACCACCTCAGCTGGGTTCTTTTCATGTGAAGTAGCATCGATTCAACTTCGAGGTTTCACCGGATGTCCAAGCTCTTCACCCTATTGCTAAGGCTGAGCCCAACCAACCTACGGAGGAAAACCCATTTCAGCAGCAAGTTTCCACAGTCTCATTATTTCTGTCACTACCCAGAGCTCAAGACCATAGGTGAGGATTGGAACACAGATCATCTAATTAACTGAGAGCTTGACCGTCTGGCTCAGCACCCTCTTCACCACGATGGTACAACCGGTACAACCCCTGCATTACCGCTGCACCCTGCACCAATACATCTGTCCATCTCGTGCTCCCTTTTCCCATCACTCTTGGAAAGGTTCCCATGATACTTGGCTCCTTTGTGGGACGGGAACTCACCACCAACTCAGTGGGTTTGGTTTCTGGCAGAGAACCACGGCCTCGGAGGTGTTGACTCTCATCCTGGCCATTTTACGCTTAGAGGTCATGATTTGATGAAGTCAGGAGAACCAGGTCATCCATAAATAGGAAATTATGTACATGAATAGCACACGCAGGATTGGAGACAAGGGGCAGACAAACACCCTTATGTGGTATATGGTTGACTTTGTGCAGAGAATACAAACTTAACCAAACACAAACGGAAAATGTAGGTAAACACCCAGTGAGAAACAATGAATGACAGCTAAAGTCACAGCAGAACTTAAGTGAAACAGTTTTGTTCCTATTTGTGAGCGCAAAATCACAGTTCCACCAACATCGAATGAGGTGATAATGGAGTTTCATTAAATTTGGTGATAACAGCATACAGATCTACAAGAAGGTCCCTAGTAGGTCATATGTTTGGGAATGCAATGGGCTGATAACATGCAAAATAGGTGGCATGTCGTGGAATGACACATGAAAAAGCAAACAAATGTGCAAAGATAACACGTAAATTGATTTGAGGTGTTATTCATACACCTTTTGATGATACCAGGCTGTGCTGAAGTATCTTTGTGGCATTATTCTCCTTTAATGAATGGATCTGAGTTCTTCTTCCACTACAGTGTTTTTTTTGGGGGGGTGGAACAAGCTCTTTTATTCATGTGAGACAAAATCATCCGTGAAAAGCAGCGAGTTCAATGAATTGTCTTCAATCATTTGACTTTCCTTTCAAGAGTCTCATTCAAAGACACTGTCACTTTAGACTGTCATACCACTGCAATAGCAAGCTGTTTATTTGCTCAAAAAAAAAAGAAAAAAGTTTCCAAGTTTGTAGAAAAGTAACATTTTAAAACTCGATTTCTAGATGAAATTGCTTGTGCTCTAAACAGTTCACTGTTGCCGTGTGCAATATAACTGTACTTTTCAAAGCGCAGCAGTCTGAGAAAAGACATTAACGCCTTGGGGTAGTTTTGTGAGGGATATGGATTGTTTGAGTAACACTGTGCAGCATAGACAGTGGTCTCTTTGTGTACAGCTTTGCTCTAGAGACGATTGTTCTTCTGGAAATCTCCCTTTAGACTGTCTACAGAACTGAACGAAATGTAAGGTTTTTTACAAAACATACAAGGCAATGATAGTGAACACAGCTCTACACTGAATGCAAATATAGGCTCTTCATACTGTGCCTAAGGAGATTTAACATATCGCTTGGAGACAGAATGTGAGGTTTTCTGTGCCAGAAACGACTCAGGTGCTTTAAATACTGCACCTTCATCTGCGCTTCTATGCACAATGTTTATCAAAAAGCAAAGTTATAGCCGATTGAATAAAACTTTATTCAATACAAGCGACTGCTGCCATGACTGCTGGCGGTACACACAACAAGTTTACAGATCTCCACAGCCTCAGCAGAGAACAGATCATTTTCTTTATGTCACTTGTAAAAGACCCATTTATAACTGTGAAATTCAGTCAATAAATTCTACTGCCCTCCGCGGCCTTTTCTCCCTCTGCGGAACACATCGCAAAATGTCACCACGAGACGCCTTCTGAATGTTCCCCAAAACTCTGCAATAAACAAGAATGAGCAGGAGCATTACTCACACTGTAAACACTTCAGGCCTTTTTTTTTTTTTTTTGGCACAAAGCTCTCCTCCCCAAAAATGTGTTTTATAGTATTACATTTGATGCATATTCTTCACGCGGCCGCGATGTCCCGTTTCTTGTCTATGAAAAACTCCTCCTTGACACTGCCAGGCTCTGTTGGAAGGGGTTTATGATGTGCTGAGTGCACCCTTGACTGGCTTCATGAGGTGTGAAGTCACCACGGTCAGCCTCTACAGGAAAGGTCCGACGTATGGAGGTAATAGAAGGTAAAAATGCAGAATCAGCTCAAGGCACCATCAGAGCCCTATTCATCCTGAACATCCAAGAAAGTAAAGGATGATTTAGAGGATTTGTTCACCTTGAGTATGGAGAAGCAGTGGGTTTTTTGATATTTGTAATTGATGGATATGCTGATTTTTTTTCATTTATTACTGCAGCTACATTTTATTATAATAGGAAATAGATATCAGGGCCACACTCCTGTTTTAAAAGTTCCATATTTTGTCCATTTTCTGCTAAATATTAAAAGTCTGACATGTCCTCAGAATGTGTCTTAAATTATCAACTAAAAATACTGCGAAGACGGTTAATTTCACCATGACTGTTTAACCCCTGGTTTTAGTGCTGTTGTAAATGGGATTTTTTTAGTGTCTATAGCTTTAAATGTAGCCAAGCTGCTGCCGTCCATGCCCCATTCAGGAAGAAGACTCTCTCTGCATCTGCGATTGACAGCGAAGAGCTAAACATTTGATCACACTACAGCTGACAAAGACATGAATGAATGTGTGAGATCAGGGCTTTCTATCGCTTGTAACTTCCTCCTTGACTAATCATTTTATATGCATACACAGTCGAATTCACAGTACGAACCTTGTTTTTATCTCATTTGTGTGGTGAGTTTGTCAAACAGTGTTGGGGTTATAAAATCAGTTGTTTATTGATGCAGAGTTGCAGCTTGGAAAAAGCTCCGAAGTGAGAGTTCAGAGGGCAATTTCTATAATTGCTGAATGTCTCTCAGCTTACAATTTACTGATGATAACGTTAACGTTAGCCACGCAAGCTGCTAACACTATGGATTTTCCTAGTGTTGCGGTGACATTGCCATCAATAACAACCTCAATCCACTAGATCATCTGTTCCTCAGATGCTGGGAGTGCATGTGTCTTGTGTTCACTCTTGCAGCCAACAACAGAACATTGGTTGAATTTTGACTGAGACATTTCAGAGTTAGCAGGAGCAGCTCCAAAAATAATAAACCTGGTGGACTTTGAGGCAGCTGATCTTTCAAAAATGCTCACCTCAGAAGCGGTGGGCCATAAGGGGGCAGGATAATGCTAATTTTTTAGCTTGATGACTATGGTTCCTCAGTTTCTACTAAGGGATAAAATCCTACTATCCTACTACTTTTCCTTCTGAAAGAAATTCTTACTGACTTGTAAAGCTGGGAGGCTTCTATAGTTGAAGGGATGCCAGAGGAATGGAAGTGTCTTCATACTATTATAGCTTTTATTTTACACCTACAGTTCTTTAAGACATACAAAACACAATGAAAATGGATTTTAACCACATGGGGCCTTTAAATAACAATAACAAAGGTTTTAGGCAAATTAAATATTGAGATCCTATTTT
>OMNN01098880.1:0-24299 GCA_900302755.1 Chromis chromis | reverse complement strand
GCAAAAACATCAACCAATCAGGAACATCTTGAGGAACATGCCAATGGCCCAAGATGTTGATTTGACCTCCAGACTTCCTAGACGTCATTCTAATCAAGCATCAACAGGATGCAGTGGAACAAGCTTGATTGACAGAGGCCCCACTGCACAAGCCAGAGTACCCAAAGGATCCTCTGCCAACGTCCTGGTGCCAGACACCATAGGACACCCTGAGAGGTCTTCTGATCCATGCCCAATGGTTCAGAGCATTTTTGAGCACATAAGAGGGACCAACACAATATTAGGCAGGTGGTCATAATGTTATGCCTGATCGGTGCATCATTAACAGTTACAACAAGATAGTTGCTATAATTTCTCAAAGTAAGGTTAGAAAAGGTGGCTTTGTGTTTCAGGGGAAAGCTGGTTTGCTTCATTCTTGATCAATTATATCAATGCTTGATATTTTTTGCTGGAGCCATGTAGTGGTCAATAAGTCAAATAGTGTCAGGATAGAAAATCTGCCAGGTTGTCTAGGAGGCAAAAGGAAAAAGTCAACAATCTTTACAGTGAAGATGCCTAAGCTGATATATTTTGGATGCTTGATTTAAAAAAAAAAAGAATGCTTAAAACATGAGAACATTATAATCTCACTCATTTATAGGTGAGTTTGTGATTCTAAACACCATTTTACGACTCCTTTTCTGGCCTGAGTGACTTGTGAATATGGATATTTTTTGCAGCGTGCTTCACCTCCAACAGAAGAAGACATAGATGAGAACAGGCTTCTAAGAGATGACTGACGGCTGCTCTCAGCCAACCAGAGCAGGGATGCTGCGAGCAGCTCGCCTGCTTCTGTGACGCTATTGGCTGTTCTCTGGAGAGTCGGGGTTTGTTCTAATATTAATGACTGCTGAGGAGACGGCGGCGCATCTATGTGGTCCGCCTGACACTTGATCGAGGGGAGAGATGCGCCCTTAACAGCCGCTGTAGAGACGCGAAGGGAAGGGCACACGGAACACGTGAATCTTTCTTCATACTTTCGCCAACAAAGCTGCGTTTTTTTTTTGGACTTGGCGGGTTTGATCTCCCCTCATGCAGAAGCTCGTGTGCGTTTTCCCCCGTTGGAACAGAGACCAGAACTGATTTCTCGTCAACTGCGTGAAAATAAGAAGACCACACATTGTTGACTGGCTTTATGTTGCGCGCTGGGGCTCTTTCTCGGCACTGGAGCGGCGCACTTGATGGGAATAGACACCGCATACCGCTTCGACGATGATTAAATCGGGTAAGTTTACTCTGTTTACTTCTCCTTTATGCATCTGCCGTTTGATCCGTATCGTGTGATTGCGTCTGCGTTTTTTCCAAGTTAATGAAAAACGCAGAAATGCTGCCATTCGGGATGTTTCGTCGCACAAAAAATGGTCTTGTTGCTGGAATAACGGATCGGATCGCTTCCTAAACGGCGATCAGTCATGCGCGATCGCAGACATTAGGGACAAATATTGCAAGATAATTAGGCTGATGACTGGCCTCGAACCCTCGCTTGACGTGGAGACGCGCGTTTTTTTTTCCTTTTGCGCAACTATGCAGGATGCGCTTAGATGTGTTTGGGCACATGAGGGGTACAAAATAAATCGTGCATTTGTGTGGATGGATGATGGACTGGCAGTTTCGGTGTCCTGCTTAGTGAGCGCACACCAGACACGTCTCGAAGAAATCCACAGAATGGTGGCCACCCCCCACCACCATTACCTCCTCCGCCACCTCCCTCCTCTCCCCTGTTAAATCTTCCTGTTGCAAACACAGAAGTCGATACCGACACACGAAAGTATGTTACGCATCCCTGTGGATCTTGTTGTGTGTGTGTGTGTGTGTGCGTGTGTTTTAACCACCACCAGAAGGGATCCTTTGCACCGAACCGCCATATCGAACACATTTGCATCCAGGAGCTTCTGCGTAATTAACGCACAAGCATTTTGAGCGCATCACCACTTCACCTGCTTGCACACCCACACATGCACAGATCCAGCTGGAGAAATAAAGAAAGAAAGAAAAAGAGAGAGAAAGGGATGGCATTCACCAATCCCTTAACTGCATTGGGGCGTCTCTCTCCCCCCTCTCTCTCCCTCTCTCACCCCCTCAAATTTCATCCCTCCCACCCTTTCCTCTCTTGTCCAAAATGCATCCCATACAGCAGATGCATTACTCATGAATATTTCAAACCGATAAACACATAATAGCTGATAAGGACAGATTTTTTTTTCTTGCACCGAGGGGGCTATCGAATCTGATTGCTGTAATCTTCTGTGCTGTGCATGGATGCATGCGTGTGTCCGCTTTGCTTGTTTCCCGGTGATGGATACAATAGATTTTTGGCCTCCACAGTGCAGGAGTGACTCACCCGAAGCAGCTGCTCCATATGAAACACAGTCAAATGCCACACGAGAGCCATCGTGCCCTCACATCAGACACCACGCCACGCTGGGAGGAAAAATCTCAGCCCACACACACACACACACACACACACACTATGTATTGTTCCCACTTAGAATTATTTGACTACCTGCTGGTCCAGGCCAAAGCCATTTGCAGCTCATAATATCACAACACATCCTTGAGAGCGAGTATTTATGATTTCATGTCCCAGACACTTTGTGAAGCTCAGAATCAAGCATACAGTTTCTCCTCAGTGGTGATAAAAAAAAACTGTAAAGCAAAGCAGTAATAGGTTGCTTCATTAATTTAGACACATTTGTTCAAAACAAATCAATATTACATGTCCACAACAAGTCATACGCTTAAAGTGAGTGGCTTTGCGAATTGCCTATTGATCTACGTGTGAAACGGTAAGAAACAGAGGCGGGGTGGGAAAGGTATTGTGCCTGCAGTGGCCTTGTGGAGGCTTTGAAAGCATGATAGGCAGCACGGTGTGGGTGTTCCATATTAATTTCTCTATAGGCAAAGGGCAGCAGGTTCCTGTGAGGTGAGGGGATGTGTGGGTGCCAAACGCTACTATTGGTTCCAAGTGGAGTTCAGGAAGCCTGTGCTGTGCTGTAGTGCCATCAAATTGGAATTAATCTCAAGATTTGTACGTTTTTTTACTGCCATGATGGTGGTAACGAGATGCCCAAGGATCTATTGGGACTCCTGAGTGAAACGCATGTAAACATATTCACAAGACGGCTGCAGGGGATCAGTCTGTGCAGCCAAGCATAGGTTCTCTGATAGCATCCTGTTCCCAAACAAACACAGGCAACCATTAAAATGGAATAAGCAGAGACAGAGGGCAACAAAAAAAAAAACACACACACAGGGACAGACAGGAAGAGAATGATGTGCATGTTTTGTTGTGGATCCAGTAGATGGACTGTGTCAGACCCAAATTACGTGGAAAGAGACAGAAACAAAGACAGGATGAGGATCAAAAGACGGTTTGATGGCAACATCCATGACATTTTGGTGTTTTCAGTTGATATCAAAGGTCAGATTGGGATGTGACACTTCCTTTGTACGCGGTGACATTTACTTGTGTGTTTGTATTTTAGGTGTTTAGCTTGCACGCATTTCCAGTTTCGAGTGACGACACAAAGGTGCGCTAAAAAATGATCGTGTGTGACAGCTAAATGTCAGGTGTTGGGAAAACAAAGAGGGACGCTGGTGCTCAAAATACAATCAAAGCCATTAGCTGCTAATTAGTCTGCTATTCTGTGGATTCATATCAGAGCTGGACATGATGGAGACATATGCCCATATTGCAGTTTCAAACATGAGCAGAGAAGAAGGAGGACATCTAAAGGGCCACTGCTGCGCCGTCCATCTGTTCTGCCTATCACACTGATACGTATAGGCTCTGGGCGCACTAATGAAAAGGTTGCTGAGGCTGTATCATGAGACCAAACCCGGTTTTCATGTATCGATGAAGCTGCAGTGACTGATGAATGGAAATATGCATGCAGATGGATGCATGTATGTGCACGCACGGGGGAGATAAGCGCATAAACGCAACATACACTACTGCAAGTAATTACTACTGTCTGCAAATCAGATAGCCGGTGTGCTGCTGAGCCTCTGGATAGACACAGACTCACAGTGCCCATTTGAAAGCCCCGTATCTTTCATCTGTTTCAGCCGAGGAAGAGGAGCTGTGAATGAAAACAGAAAGAGAAAGCCCATATCAAACCCCATGAAATCATAATAAAGAGGTCCAAGCCGGCGATAAATGCATTTCAGTGGCATATAATGATTGATTCCGTGTGCCGTAGGAACTTATTCCCTGCAGGCTTCTTGGCCCCTTGACCAGCCATATATTATTCATATAAATATAGATAGCTGCGCATCTTAGAGGCAGCACACATGCCACATTTGCACCTGCAGATTCAATTTGGCTCTGACTTTGAGGGATATGCCGCTGGCTCCATTCTCCCTGCCTGCCCCCCCCCACCGTCCTCACACCTCCCTCTTTCATTCTAGCTAGCAGCTATACATGGAACATTATGCAGATTTTTGTCAAGAGTGAGTGCGATTATGTTGGGGGAGAAATGAGTGTTGGAATGTTCGCTACGCCTTTGACCTTATCAGCGGCAGCCTTAAGCTGGATACCTTGGCTTAATTTTAATAGATGCAGCACTATGCGAATTAGACAAGGGGACCTAGCTGTGCTCTTTCACTGTGCGGTGCGTTATGCATGCATTATGCGAATGAGCTGGCGCCTGTTTGTTTTTTTATGCTCTCTGCGAAGACACTGTTGGCTAAATTACGTGTGCGTGCTCATGTCTGCAGAATGCATGGATCTTTTCGTGTGTTTGCATGTGTTCCTGTCTGCCGTGTGTCTGCTGTGTGTGTGTGTGTGTGCATGAGGCAGGCGGCTGTGCTATAGCGTTCAATAGTGCAGCATGTGTGTTCTCCCTCACTCAGCCCAAGGGCATGTCTTGTCCAGAAAAGAGCTGAAAAACCAGAGATGGGGGTCCTGTGGTTAATTTGGAACATTGATTTTACATTAGCAGTCGACTTGCCGCTGATTCATGGTCATACAAGTGCAGATGTAAGGGGAAAGGTTCCCATCTGGTCCCACATGGGTGCACACCGACTCAGACACGCATGCGAACATACAGGAAGCTTCATTATGCATACACACATAGAAGGTTCCCTTTAATGGACTCTCCCTTACCTCGGAGAAAGTATAATAGTAAATCAATGAGGTGAAGGGCAGAGGGAGGGACAGTGAAGACTTGCAGAGGCCTCCACCCAGTATGGGGCTTACCCAGAATATATATCAGATGTGGCTTGATTGGCTGCACTATATGTTTACAGAACTGCTGCGTCTTGAAGCATTTCTTTTGCTTTTTTATACCTGAAAAGCACATTTAACCCTGACAAGAGATGTACCAAAGCATCACAAAAATGGGTTCATTTGTAAAGTCAGAAAAAATACTATTTTTGTGTTCCAAAACCACGTATGCACAATGTTTTATTTAGATCAGGCACCTGTAACTTTGCATTAATACAAAATTACCTGCAATATGAAGAAATCAAAGGATATGTGCGGTAGTAGTATGCTCCAGTATCCCTAAACAGTCCACTACATGCATTATATTCTAACTGCTGATTCTAAATTGGTTGCAGGTGAGAATGAGTAACCCTGTCCAGTATGTGTCCCACTCAAGCCAGCTGTTATAGGCTTCAGCCCCCTGTGACTCTCTAAAAAGGCTAAAGTGGCTATAGCTAATAATAAAAATGGAGAAATGGTGGACATTAGGGGTTACCAGTCACTGAGCTATGAGTCAGAAGCAACGGGTGCAGGCAATGGGCACTGGTAATTAGGAAATAGGAGCTTCTAGACAGACAGTCAGACATGTATCCAGATGAGATGCCAGGGCCAACATGTCCTGGGAAGGCAATTAGGCCGCCAGCAAACAAGCAACAGGACAGTCCAAGATATCGAGACAGAAACCTGGACATGCTGGGAGACAAAATAAAATCCTGAGGCTCTCTATAGTCCATTGCCGGGGCGGATAATGACGCTAATAGGCAACATAAGGAGAAATATTCACCATAAGGGTTTGAAGAGCGGAGACAAAAGTGAGAAAGCAGGATGAAAAGGACAAGGTTTATACAAAAAGTGATGTGGGGGATGCGTTACTGTGAGAAAAAAGCAAATGAGAGAGCGAACAGGGAGGGAGAAAAAAAGAGTCTAAGCGAGAAGGTGGTGACTTAAAGAAAGCCTTGCAAGTCTTATTACCAGTGGATCAAAATTCCCAGTGAACCCTTTCTACAATACAGAGGCTATTCTCCTGAAAGAGGAGGCAATTCAACTGCGCCCTACTTTCCACTTACGCCTGACCTTTATGTCTTCCACCCAGTTTTACCACAGTGAGTGTAATGTCTACCTCTCAGCAGATGCGATACTGCCTTGTTACCACTTAAACCGTGCAGGCCTCATAATCATCTCCCCAAGGGCTCAATATGCTTCCCTCAAAAAACCCACATCTGAATCTTAGAAATCGTCTCCTCTACGGCCGCCATTCCTCAAAAAACAATAAGAAATTATTCGATTTTTAACCTGAACCGTGGGTCAACTCAGCTCTACGCAAAGCAACCAACCTGCGACAAAGCAATCACCTCTACGCAGCCGCTTTGCTAAACCCCATCCGAGCCCCGTGAAGCGAAGGTGGGAGGGGAGGATTTATAACTCATTTCAATAAACAGCATAAAACAAACAGTTCTGCCCGGCTGTTTGGCTGCCCAGATGACTTGAGTCAGGCTTTCCTGAATTAGCACTGCAGAGCCACCAGGACCAACACTTTCTGCCCCTCCTGTGCACACTCATTAATTTAAAGTGGTCATATCTCACTGGTCTCTAATCAAACTGTATTTGTGCCATTACTGTCCGGAACAGCCACAGTGTTAGTATAATGGAGGTGGCCCGGTGGGAAAGTAAGCGAGGTGTTGCCAAGATGTGAATGGAAAAGCTTTTCACCTTGACAGCGGGTGAACCTCTTAAATGTAGCCTCGTCCCAATTAGTCTGGTGCGTTTCCAGCGAGCAAATGATCTCCGAGTAGTGTAAAATGCGTGAAGTAACATTTATTTTACACAACCAAATTCGTATTACGGACCAAAAAAACATATCACCGGGAAGCAATATGCCAGCCGAAATGTGCAGCATTTTAATGAGGACAGATTCCTGGGTTTCCAGTCATGTCAAATGTCATTCTAATTAAGAGTGAAATCTGTGACTAACAAGGACTAAAGGCATACCAGTTTAGAATGGTGATGCAACGACGCTGTCATTTCTGAACAGCTTCACTATTGGAATATGCCAATAAATATAGGGGCTCCCAATTTTCCTAATGGTGATGCAATGACGAAGTTTGTTAAAAAAAAGCCTGCTTGAAAACAGGCATGAAAATCTATCTGACAAGTACATTTCCATCCACCTGATTCTGTGTGCTTCTTTAATTTGTGCAAAAACAAACCTGAGGGCGAAGAAAAATATAAATATTGCAAAAAAGAGGAAAGTTTAACGCTTGGATTATGTGGAAGGTATCGCTAAACATGATATATTTTTGTCACTATAAATCATGAAGTACATGATGCACTCAAACATTCTGTTCTATTTATGAAACTAAAAATGGTGGCAAACAAATCCGCGTGGAGCACTGGGACCGTAGCGCTCTTATAATTAATACATGAAGCAAACGCCGAACTTCAGTCACTTATTTTTGTAGGTTTTCTGGAAAAATAATCAGTTAAACTTTGCTTCCAGTTTCGCGTGGAAGCTATCTTTTAATTTTTCACTACAGCGCAAATGGCTGTGAGTAATTTAAAGAGAGCCTTGTGCAGCGACAAACCCACAGATAATAAACACCTGACTCTGCAGCTGTCCTCAGCTGCTGGGCCGAGCATAAAACAGCAGACAAATAAAGTTTGCATCTACACGGTGAATATATTGAGAGTATTTAGCTTTCTAAAGAGCCAGATATTTTTTCTCTGGAGCTAGAAAGTGAAAGCGCTAAACGGAAAGTGAATATTGGACTTGGATTCCTCAGGCGGATTGAAGCACAACTCCGAATGAATGATAATGTTTCTCTGTGTCTGCTGGATGTTTTAATAGGCAACTGTTTGCTATCAGCGTTTTCATTTAACTTTAAAAGACGGGTTTATGTCAGCGTTGTGTTCGCAGGCTTTTTATTTTTGGAAGAGGGGAGGTAACCAATGGTGTGAATCCAATCCAGTGGTGGCAAACACAACTAAGTGCATTTCACACAGTTAAGGCTGTCTTGAAACAAGTCGGATACAAGGAGCTTGTTTGCTGTAATGTTCACAGCCTGGATTAACACTGGTGCAAGTGAAAAGCCCATGGGCGAGACTGTCAGCCTCCTACTGTAATAGAGCTGCTTTGGAGACCATGGCTTGAATGATCGTCCCCCTCCCCTCCTTTCCTTTCTCTGACACCTGGGAACTCGTGTTAGCTCCATGAGTGAACACCTTAGCCTGACCTATAAAAGCCTCTCTCGACAAATGTCAAAGCTTAGGCTTAATGTGTCAGTGCAAGTGGACATTAGGCTACAGGAGATCCCGTTTCGAGCTCTCCGCACTATATTGCCAGGTGTTGATTATGTATCTCTGGATTTCCTCAAGCTTTTGCATGCATAGATTACAAACATCCATCTTTGAATTCAATTTACCCCAGAGCTTATTAACCACATTCCTCTTGGTTGTGTGGTTATGTAGCCACTTGGTTCCAAATTTTTCTTCTTTTGTGCTTGGAAGACCTTTTTTTTCACCCCATCTTTGACTTGCTTCTTCTGTTTCATGCTAAGATCATGCTAAGATTAACATTCCCTGCAATGACAGCACTGTAAAGGTCACTGGAGGTTAATGCTCGACTATTGCTACTATGTCAAGTTCCTCCTCTGGCGAGTCATTTTGTCCTCCAGATCTCTTCCCTCCCCTCTCGCTTCGCCTCAATTACCAGCAACTGAGCGGTGGATTGTGGGGGAATTAGCTCTACATAGTAGCAGCGGGCGGGTGGATGTGTGTGTGTAGAGGGGGGGATGCGGCTGGGTAACTTGACTGGACCTTTTACTAATAGGTTAGTACAAGCGCTGTGTGGACTCCACAGTCGCAGCAGTCACGGTGCAGGGCCTCCGGAGTATAGACTGCCTTTTCACCGGGCGCCACATAATGCAGTCGTACAATATCAATTTACGTGTTCAACCGCCTGTAGATTATTAGGATAGTTCACTTGAAATGATGCAGTTTGGTGGGAAAGTACACCTCCGTGTTTTAACCTTGAGTCTATTGAGATGCTGTAACTATGCCTTTAACAAACAGCCAAACAAGCTCGATGAAAGCTTTTCAATTTCGCTCTTTTGTTAACACATCTCGAGCTCTGTTCCTCTTGTCGTTTATGTTCCCCCTGTCCGGAACCATGCATTGTATTAACGTCGTCTTACTACGCAGCCGTCTTGCCTCAATTGTCTTCATCCCGGGACTGTTTTATTATGTAACTGAGTCACCAAGGCGGGAAGTGTGCCTGAAGACCCAGTATATTTGCCACATCAGACACATTGCCACACAAGATGTCGCTTCGGATTCAATCAGCCCATCTCCCAATGTTTTCCTTCAACAGCCCTTCACTGGGACCTCAGTTGACCTCCAGGAAGCTCTAAATTCAACCTCATTTATATAGATTTTGCTATATCACTAATATATTTGTCATGTGTAGATTAATTGATATTTAGATACATAGCAGGATACCCAAAACTGACTTCAGCAGTAACTGTAATTTACATACAATTTGCCACAAACATATCTTAAAATCTAAATTTGTCTGAACCACATGTTGGATTATCATTAATAGAATTTTATCCTCATTAATTAGCAAGGAAATATGTTGCGCTTGCTGGCCGCTACATCGTGCAAATTGTCCTGTAAAGCCTCCCTAATCCCATCCTTGATTTTCACCAATGTGGACAAGCAAGCATTAACATTAGCCAAACCGAATGAAATCTCTTTTCCCAATCTGTCCCCATTTATAAAACCTCCTCGGCGTCCATGATGTCATCCTGGCGTCTATCCCCAAGCCTCGCCAAAACCCGGCGGAGGAATATTTTTGATGTAATGTGTAGTGAAACACAAAGCAGCGCTATTTCTTACCCTGCCTGTCCGTTTACAGACGCTTTATTTCTGAGGGCTGCAAAGTCTCCGAGAGGAAATATTGAAAATCAATGAGTCCAAAAATGTCCCTGCTGACACAATTAACAGCACTGGTAAAACAAAAGAACAGCACACTCTGTTTCCAGCCACCTGCAGTGAATACACAATAAAGTGAAGCAATAACAGTTAACCTGACCACATTACACTGCTGGTAATTGTGATTACTGAGGAGAAAAGCCAGAGCGAGCAGAGGTGAGACCCAAATGCTGTGGGCTGAATTACAGAGTGTGTCCTGTGCTTCCAGGGTGCGGATCAACTGCATAACCCACAATGAAGAGCCAGTGCTGAGGGAGAGAAGCTAAACCCTGTTTATCAGAACGCTCTGGGTGAAGCAGCTTATTAAAGTGCCAGGTGCTTTTGAAAAATAATATCCCCAATGCCATCCACCCAACCCCCCTCCCTCCCTTTCACCAGCTCCCTCCTCCAAACCTCCGGCCAAGAGGTTTGAGGAATGGACCCTTGGCTTGGCTTTGCCAGCGGGGCAAACTGCAGCATTTTCTGCAGCCTTCAGAAGTTCTTATTCATTTATTTATTTCTTTTTTTTTTTCCTCTTTCCTCCACATCTCCCCTGTGGCCACTGAGGTGGAAACAGCGAGGGTGATGAAATGAAATCATTTCTCTCCTTTCTTGTTCTCACTTTCCCAGCCGCCGTCACACTCCTTCTCTTGATTCTTTCCATTTCATCCCCTGTCTCTTCTGACTTTTCCCTTGATGTGGTTCCAGATCTCTTGGCCCAAAAATATCAGAAGCACCATCAAACCCGTCTTGTTCAGTAAGAGGCAGTCACATACGACGGATTACATGGTACACTTCAACTGCCATTAGTCGTGGAAACTAATAACGCGATGCTACAAGGCACTATATATATAAAAAAGAGCAGATATCTGAAGCACATGCAAGAGGATGCGTCGTATATATACTCCACTATTTCTAAATTATTTCCTCCTAAAAGGCAATATCATGTGATGTTTGTATGATGCTATTAATGGACACTTCAATAAATATTTGTTACTGTAAAGACCCAAAGAACTGTGCCACTTCTGCTGCACTAAATGTAAGATAATCAAAAGACGGAAAAAAACATGGTCAGTGGTGGATTTGTTTGCCTTGTAATGTTTGTTTGAGCTTTTACTCTTAGATGTACTCCGTCTCATAACTGGGCTAATAACTACGAGCTATAAAACTGTGCCTAAAATTCCCAGAGTGTCACACTCTGTACTATTGCAGAGACTTTCCGGCTCTTCACTGATTGTCACTGAAGCAAATATAAACATTTTTAATATTCCACAAATATTTGCTCTGTATGCACCCAAACCAAATGTGTTAACGTAATAAAATATGTTAAATGTGTTCTAGCCTTGAGCTTTCACTCAGTTCAAACCGTCTGAAATCATTCCCTATTTATTAAATGGCGCACTACATTTTTACCCATTGCTATTTTATTTGAGTGTCTAAATGGGATATTTATGCATGATATAGTGTCCTCAAAAAAGAGTCAGGGGCATGTACTTTACTGCTTACAGTCCTATTCATTTCCACTATAATAGTAGTGAAAATTGCACTTGTGAGTGATGATGTAAAGCGATGATTCACAGAGTTTAAGGTTGGGTGTCTTTTATGTAAAGACTGAGACGTCAGAGAATGTGTCATCTTGAACAATTCTTTAAACCTGAGCTCTGACTATTATATGCAAACATTTGTGTCCAAGACTATAGAATAGTGATGTGTTTTCTTCCCTTCAGGCGTCTGTATGTGTGTGTTTTACCTGTTAGCGATGTCTGATAAACTGCACAACCTGCATTTCCCCCCAAAATGCTAAATCCTATTAGCATACAGATTTGCTGATTGCAAAAAAAAAGATTAAATACATCCCCACGTTAATGCATTTTCATTTTCACGGCTGCATCTTTCGAACAAACAGGTGCAAACTGCATCTGGGTCAAACGCTTAGTTTGCATGTACGGCCATACTGTCTCACTATGTTGTGTGTCGCTGCCTGCCCGTTTACTTGTTGCTGTAGTGACTGACATATTCCAGTGTCTTTAAGCAGCTTGCCCTAAAGGCTAATACTTAAGCCCTAGGATGTCTGCCATTTAAGAATCTTAATAAAGCCTCCTTTTTAACCAATAATAGACTCACACTCCCAACATCAGGACTGAATGCCATATTGTAGGGGCACATGTGGTGCGTCCCCAGAATGAAGTCTAGAAGGTCAAGCAGATATAAATCCATTGTTCTATGTCTTGAAGGGAGCGTGTATAAATGTCAACATGCATCAGTGTGCCTATAACAAATGTCAATATGCCCAAATCCTTCTCTTATGACATTCCCTGACCACCTCCACTACCTTGTAATACTCACACTGCTTCTCTCTGTCTTGTTTGTCTTACACAGGTAGGAATGGACTGGGCCGTGGACTCTGGAAGCTAGTGAAGACAATCAATGAGGACACTCGACTTTAAAGCAAAAGCAGACTTTTCATGGATACCTTTAATCGTGCTTAATATAAATCCTTTGAGGCGTAACACTGGTCCATCCTTTTTTTCTTTTTTCTCCCTCCTTCCACCTTTTTTGACTGCGACCTCGGCCCCCGAACCCTGACACCAGCAGGCAACGTTGAGTGATTGGTCATTACATTCAAGGGCGTCCACGCAGCAAGACAAAAAAACCCAAGGGAGCCCCGTGGTGGTGGTGGTGGCAGGGGCTGCAGCAGTGGTGGTGGCAGGGGCGGTGAGTCAGTCGCCTCAGCAGCTGCAGCAAATGATTCATTATTTGTGAAGTTAACAGCTCTGACCATTTAATCTACAAGGACCAATTTCTAACTGGAGGGAATCGGTCCAATATGAAGGACGTATCATTTGTGGATCGTCTCTTTGTTGGCTTGGCCATGGCCTCTTTTGTCGTGGCCACCGAGGTGAGGCCTGACTGCCCAAAGCTCTGCGTATGCGAGATTAGACCCTGGTTTTCTCCCAGTTCGGTGTACATGGAGGCGCAGACAGTTGACTGTAATGACCTGGGACTCTTTAGCCTGCCTGAAAAATTACCGGTGGGCACGCAAGTACTATTACTGCAAACAAACAATGTCGCCAAAATTGACAAACCCTTGGATTACCTGGCCAATATCACAGAGATTGATTTATCGCAAAACAACTTATCCTCCATCAGCGACATCCATCTGGGGAAGCTTCCCCAGCTGCTGTCCCTTCACTTGGAGGAGAACTGGATACGAGAGCTACCTGAGCGGTGTCTGTCGGAGGTGGCTAACCTTCAGGAGCTCTACATGAATCACAATCTCATCTCATCAATTTCCCCACTGGCTTTCCAGGGTCTCATCAGCCTTGTGCGGCTCCACCTCAATTCAAACAAGCTGAAGGTTATTAAGAGAGAGTGGTTCGAACCCATGCCAAACCTGGAGATCCTAATGATTGGTGAGAATCCAGTTCTGTCCATCGATGATATGAACTTCAAACCTCTCAGTAACCTTCGCAGTCTTGTTCTCACCAGAATGAACCTGTCTCAGCTTCCTGACGACGCACTCTCCGGTCTTGATAACTTGGAGAGCATCTCGTTCTATGATAATATCTTCCCTGAGGTGCCTCAT
This sequence comes from Chromis chromis, assembly GCA_900302755.1. NCBI lineage: Eukaryota > Metazoa > Chordata > Actinopteri > Pomacentridae > Chromis > Chromis chromis. Next base: position 10,500 of record OMNN01098880.1, on the reverse strand, counting down.
TCTGCCCTGAGAAATGTAAAAAATCTCAAGTTTTTGGATCTAAATAAAAACCCCATTGCGAGGATACAGAGAGGGGACTTTGTGGATATGCTCCATCTGAAAGAACTGGGGATTAATAGCATGCCAGAGCTAGTTTCCATTGACAGCTTTGCCCTTAATAACCTCCCCGAGCTCACCAAAATAGAAGCCACCAACAACCCTAAACTCTCCTACATCCATCCTAATGCTTTCTACAAACTGCCGCGGCTGGAAACCCTCATGCTAAATGGCAACGCTCTCAGTGCCCTCCACAGGATTACCGTTGAATCTCTCCCAAATCTCAGAGAGGTTAGCATGCACAGCAACCCCATCCGCTGTGACTGTGTGGTTCGCTGGATGAACATGAACAAGACCAACATTCGCTTCATGGAGCCTGATTCGCTGTACTGCGTGGAGCCTCCGGAGTACGAGGGCCAGCACGTCCGACAGGTGCACTTCAGGGAGATGATGGAGATTTGTCTGCCGCTGATATCTCCCGAAAGCATGCCGGGGCATATTAAAGCACAGAACGGGAGCTCCTTGTCACTTCATTGTCGGGCCTTTGCTGAACCAGAACCTGACATCTATTGGATCACCCCGTCTGGCACCAGAGTCCTGCCGAACACTGTGTCCGACAAGTTCTATATGCACCCGGAGGGAACTTTTGACATCTATGATATAACAGAAAACGAAGCCGGTCTTTACACTTGTGTTGCCCACAATCTGGTGGGAGCTGATCTTAAATCTGTTTCAGTTGAGGTGAATGGATATTTTCCCCAATCTGCAAACGGGTCTCTGAATGTTGTCGTCAAAACTGTGGAGACTCACTCCATTCTGGTTTCCTGGAAGGCCGGCCCCGGCACCTTGGCCCCCAACATTAAATGGTACACCACATCAGATGCTAACCATCCCACCACGGCGTTTACCACCAGGGTTCCCTCTGACGTGCAGATCTACAACCTCACCCATCTCAGCCCCGCCACTCACTACAAAGTATGTGTGGATATCCGCAGCATCCACTACAACCATGACACCAAATGCGTCAATGTCACCACTAAAGGATTAGAGCTGGCAGCCAAGGACACAGAAAAATGGGATGCGGCAGTAATCACTGTCTTTGGTGTGCTCTTGGCTGTGATTTCAGTGGCCTGCCTGCTTATTTATGTGTCTCTGAGGAACCACCACCTTTATGGGGATATAAGGAAATGCGACTCCAAAGCTTCGCTGACACCAGTGGAAGCTACTGGTATGCACTCTTCTTTCTTTACAAAGCTGTGGGTTTCGGGTAAGGGACTGCCGAGCGGAGTCGAAGTGAGAGCCACAGTCATAAATGTATCTGACAATGCATTTTAAGAAGCGCAGCTTTGTAGAGCACCACACACCAACTACAGTGAATGGACAAGGCCACGGGCAGGGGCGGACAATGTTGTACTGTTTCAAAGGCATACGCATTCCTGGCCCCCAGCTCAGATACACTGGCAACACTATTATTGGACTGGGAGCAGTTTAAAATAGACTACACGCTATCCCAGTTTCAACCCTAGTTGAAGTGGTGGCTTTGTAACCGTTCCATCAAACCAAGCTAACATCAACAGGAAGGGGTATTTACTGCAAAAAGATATATTTCAGTACCATTCATACAGGAATGCAGGCAGAGAAAAAGAAAGTGAAGATGATGATGATGATGGTCAACTCTCTTGTAATTGACTGTTAAATGTGTTCAGAGTTGTGGAACTGTCTGTGTGGTCCCAAGCAATACCGTCTGTGCTTTGTCAAACATCCATAGACGAGTTAGAGATACAGTAATAACACCTGTCTATTATGGGAAGGGAGATTTAGTAGAGTAGACAAATAACAGTGACTATGGTGTAAGCCTTTTGATGAAATATACCCCCCTTTTTCTATTTAAAAATGGATTCTTGATTTTTCATGGAAATATTGTTATATATTCTATTATGTTGATGTAATGACAAATCCTCTGTATGTGAACAGTTTAAATGGATTTTAAATTAAGGCAAGGAGCAGACTACTTTTGATTACAACGTCACATTAAGCTTAATGAAATTCAGCAACAAAATGGGTACCCAGAGAGGATGTTTGCCAAATGGCTGTTTATGCTTTGTAGTTCTCATTGCAACGGTGACTGGGAAATAATGCGGACACATTGGACTAAAGCAAACACGGTTGATTAAAACTGAAGTGAGCGATGTGTTATCTCCTCGAGAAGCGGTTTGTTATGCCCTGGTAAGTGCCTACAACAAGAACTACATGAGGTAAACAGAAAAGAAACTGAGGAACTCCGTCAGCCACAGCAGAACATGGTCATGTCATCATCGCAGAATCACAAGCTATTCTCCAGTACTTTTAGTGGAAATACTTTCTCAGTATTTTTAGCATACATATTTTAAGAAAAACATTTCGTTGTTGCTTTGGGTGTAAAGTTAAAAAGCCATTTTTATATTAACTGTATTATATGTGATCAATGGGCACAACAGACTAATTAAGAAAAGCGCTGAGAAAAAAATAAATGTCATTGTTTCTTTTACAAACAATTGCCTACTTTCTCTCTTTTGTTTTCTGCTCATATGTATCATGCATAATAACAACCTTTTGCCATCATCTCGTGAAATGTGTCATGACTTTTATGTGGCATGTCAACTGCGAGAATGTAAAAGAAAAATACTGATAAGTGGTACAGAACAATGAAAAAAGCTCCTTTGAGGCAGACCACAGGGGTGAAGTCAAGGGACTCCAGCTGAATGGTTGAATGGTCGTCCTAACCCTGGGAAGAAGGGGAAAAAAACAGCAACAAAAGAACAGAACTCATTAGCCGCCTCATTAAGAACATGTTCGTCCTTCAGCTGGTCTGAATATAGTCACTGTGCTACAGCTGCTACTGCTCTTGCTCAGACGGGGACACAACGTCCCTGCAACACAGAGATGGAGTACAGTACGGGGAAAGTCATGTGGGCTGCTGGGATAGAGCCGAGCCTGGGCTTCAGGACTCACATTTTATTTGCCTTACTGAATTATCCAGCATTTCACATGAGAAAGCCGAGCATGATGAATAGTTGTCAGAGGCGGAGTGACATGGCGGATTTATCAAACGGGGCCTAACACTCATACATCAGGCCAGCCTTCAGCACCACGGACAGAGGCTTTTAGAGCCGAGCCATCTGTCAAAGACAAAGGGAGTTAAAATATGACACGCCGTGCTCCTCAGGTAACGCTCAGGTCACACCGAGTCTGTCTCTTTGCAAATATGGGCACAAATACAGAGGCACAAAAAAGCCCGGCAGAGATGAGAACCCACACAGCCGTATTCTTGTATGGAAAAACGTGCAGAAAAATATAAATTCAAGGTCACTCGTGAACACAAAGAGACTCTAGAAGAAAGCGAAAAACACATTAACACACACACACACTCAAGCGCCGAATCCACCAAGGTTTCACACAGCTTCAGTTGTGCCGCGAGGAAACACAACACGACAGCCAAAGAAGCCGCTAAATGAGTTCACCGACCAAACATGTTCCCCGAGATTAAAGCAGCTCATGGATATTAGCCATATTGTTCTTGTTTCTTTTTTATTCTTATTATTTTTCTCACAACTCATGATTTGATTACATACTTGAGTGAATAAGCTGAATGTTATCCGCAAACTCATCTCTCCTGCTGTCTGTCCCAATCTCATGCATTTCCACGATCGCTTTGTTTTCTCTTTCTCTCCTCCAGTCGTTGACACCTCCCCCCCTTCTACCAAGAGAAATATGAAAGATAGCTTTTTTTTGTCTGAATTTGTACATTCAAAGCAACCTATATTAGAAAAAAAAAGCCCTCTGGATTTAACTTAAATCCCACATGAAAAGAACCAGTGAGCTGTCACCATTTAATCCGCAGTGAGGAAGGAGAAATTATGTTTCTCGCTGAATCTTCAAATATTTCAAATATTAAAACCACCTTGTTCTATTCAAAAAAAAAAAAAAAAAAGCCATCTGCACTGAGGCAGATATTAAAGCATTCTCTGTGAAGGCTTATAGATGGGTTGTTCCTACTGGTTACATATTCATTTTAATTTTGCGAGGATCATTGTCAGGCGGCCTGAGATTTGATGGTGCAATCCGCCGGTGGGAGGTGCAAGTTCAATAGCGTATTTATTTATTTCATTTTTCAACACGAGGCAACCATTAAGTCAGTGGCTGGCAGGTAATTTTCCCTTTTACGTGATTAGATGGGATAAATGTAAAAAATATGGAGCGCAGGAAGTGTGAATTTGTGAGGCTGGTTAAGTTTTATAGAATTATTCAGTTGATTCAGACCTGCTGTTGTAACAGTGTGCATACAGGAACTCTCGACTACAATCAATTTCCCTGGAGCGTGTAGGAAGGTACTATTTAAACAGTTCTCCAAACAGCTCATATTTATACTAGTTTTATACAGAAAACAGCCTGAATAAATGTTATTCTTTTGAACGCTGCTATGAAATATTTAATTTCCATTCTATCTGAGATAAGATTAAAAAAAACCTATAACACTGCAAGGGCTGCAGAAAAGCAAACAACGCTCACGCTGCTAAAGGCACTTTTATATGTTTGAATTATCAGCTTATTAAAGTTACAAACTTCCACATAGGTCAGCCGGTGTAGCTACAGGCAGCCACGTTCCAATGAAAAGTGAAATGTCAACATGCATTTACAATCCTGCTGCTAACACTATATTTAATGCCACTGCTTGCTTTTAAGAGGCCTTTATGGGCTGCTATTGAAGAAACAACCGGATGACCTATGGATTGCAATAACAAAGCACTGATTGCTTTCATGGCAGAATAAAAACTCCTTCGGAGTCACGTGCAAGTCATATATTTGGATTTTTTGACCACGTTATTAATTAAACAGTTCTGTAGCGGCAGAGGCGTAAATTGTTTCATGTCTCAGAGTCTTTTTCATGTGTTTACACCCGAGTTGATGCTAATGCCAGTGACAGGTGGACTTTTCATACACACCATGTATCTTCAGCGAACCAGAATTTGTCCACTGCAGCGCTATTGTGAACACGGCGATGCTGTGTATTTCCTGAAAAGTAGAGACAGAGTGTCGCAACGGATTTGCCACGACTCGTCAAAGGGCGAGCAGTCAAAAGACATTTGTGTGCGTGCATTTCTGCTCTGTTTGGCCCTTTTTCTTGTCTGTATTGCTGTAACCATCGCTCCCAGCGTGTCCCGGCTCTTTTTTTTTCCAGCCTCTGCATTGCAATTATAGCCACATACAAATTAACAGACAGGCAAAGCGTCCAACAAAAACACAGCTGCTGTTTTCCATTTTAGATGGAGTTCTTTCACATGTTTTCTGCAGGACGCCACTGAATGTTTCCACATATAAGGAGGAGGCCAGTTGAGAGGTTTCTCAATGTAAGTAACCCGTCATATTGATAAATACGCAACCATAAGTCTTGCTGAGGCCACTGTGGAAAATCAACCTGGATTGAATGTCGGAATGATATGACTCTACAGAGAGCTTTTTCACTAATTGGAAGACCCATTCTCAAACTGGTGATTGGTTTCCTGGGCTGCTGATTGATTGCTGCTTCCTTTTGTCTCACCGCAGTTTCCTCTATGAAGTGGGCATGCAGCCTGCGCCTGAGTCGGATCGATGCAGGGACTAATGAGTTATTCACATGCATGCTCACATTAATGATGGATTGGGGTTGGGGGGGGGTAAAAAAAAAAAAGGAAAGCACGCTCCTAACAAGCAAACATGTAAGGACGTGGAGGAACACCCTTCTTATCTTAGGTGGGGTTTTAAAGCATTGTCGCCTAATGGCACAGATGCACCGTCGCTCCCATCAGATTCATTAGCGCTGCTGAGGACATCGATATTCATGGTAGATCACATTAATCACCACCGAGCATTAAAGTCCTGTTGTGAACTGGTGGAAGAGCCACCTACAGTTATAGTCCCTGTGTAAGTACAACCTCTTTTTACTGCAGCCGTGTTTACGTAATGCTTCACCCAGATCCATCTGTACAAAGACCGGCTGCAGATTTTGCTCTCCATTAGGCAGATGGAAGGTTTGAAGAAGAGTTAGGTAATAGTTGTTGACGCCAGTTACAACAGAGCGATTTGAGGCAGAGCAGACCGGTTCTCCTCGGCTTACCTACAGAATACCTATAGAAGTAATATTTGCAAAAGCGTGCATAAATGCAAATTTGCTCTCTGGTAATTATGCCCCGACCAGATTGACAGAGCATCTGCGCCAACTGTCACAATTTTTCATTTAATCAGGGGAGCGTTTGAGAGGAGGAAATGGAAATGATGGGGAATTATGAAACTCAATGAGTTTCTCTTTTTGTGTTCTTCCTTTCTCAGTCCAGTGACTGTCATCAATCTAGACTGCTCAGTAAAAATACACAAACATGAAGAAAAATAGATGTCATACATGTAATCTGTTTTTTTTTTGTTCTGCGCCTCAGGGAATGAAAAAGAAGACTCAGAATTGTACTCTTTGCAGCAGTTACAATGCCACAAATTGCAGGTTTTCAGACAGCAAAACACAAAATTAAGCATTTTGGTCACAATAGCGATAAAGGCATGACAGGGGAAAAAAAACAACAAACGTCAATGAAGCTGAGACACTTTAAAAAAACATAAAAGTACAGTTTTGTTTTTTGATAGGTAGTTTTGTGATTTTGTGCGTCTGTTGACTGGTAAGTGAGGTGTCAACACTGGCTGGCTGCAATGAATACAAAAATAAGGAGAGACATTAAGTTAAAATGAAAAAAAAAAAAAAAACAGCATATGAGATCCTACTGTGCCAGTGGATGTGCAGCTTCTTAATGTTTGTTTCTGACAAAACCTCTTTCTGTCAGCTGGAATGGCTTCAAACGTGGCTCGACTAATCCAAGAAAACATGATGTTAGACAGCTGAAATTATTCTGTTATTTCTCATCTGTCAAGGCTCAGTTCTTCTTGCTGCAGTTAAAGGTTTGGTTTGTTAATCCTTAGTGAATGAAGAATTATTTTCAATAACAGCTCTTATTTTTAAAGGAAGGCAGACTACAAAGATAAAATCATGATAGACATGTATAGTTATCACATGACAGAACTCATGATTGACTGGCATGTCACTATGTCTACAAACAAGTAGCTTTAAAGGTCCCATATTGTGCCCCTTTTCAAAAATCTTATGAAAGTCATACGTGTCCTTAGAGTGTTTCTTTTAATTGTTCAGCTCAAATTACTGTGAGGATGGTTTAATTCACCATGACTGTATAATTCCTGTTTTTTTTCTAACCAGGCAGTATTTATAGCTTTAAACAAAGCGGAGTTGCTGCTGTCCACGCCCCCTTCAGGAAGAAGACTCTCTCTGTGACTGTGATTGACAGCGCAAAGCAAAATAATTGATCCGGACTTTATGTCGCTTTTAACTTTCTTTCTGAGTTAACATGGACTTTTTTTTTTAGCACAGTTGTTGTTTTAAACTCATGCGTTGGTGAGTTTGCCAGACGTTGCTGTTGCAGTGCAGAGCAGCTTAGGAAATGGTTCTGAAGTGACTGTAGTCAAATTAGGCCACGTTTCAGTCACTATTTAATACTCATTCCATTGTCTGACAACTGAAAGCAAAAAATATGTAACTGAGAACAGCCTTCAACTTGATTAAAATGCAGTACATGTGAGTACAGAGAGCAGGAAAGAAGTTGTAGCACCAATTGAAGCACAACAGGTGAGATGAAAACACAGTAACCCACACAGTCCTTGTTTAGTGGTTTCAAATCATTCTTAGTGTCTCTTAATCTCCCTCTAACCCTTTAAAATTTCCACAGAGCTCTGACTGGTGGACAAGCGACCAAAGCTAATGTTTTCATGCTAATACTCAAGATGTTCCTATTGTTGTGGGGACACTGCCATCAATATTATAATAAAAGTAATCCACTGGATCTTCAGTTCTTCAAATGCTGGCAGTGCAAGAAGACGCTTATGTTCACTCTTGCTGCCAACAGCAGAACATTTATCTCTCTGTGCTCATGGCTGAGACACTTTAGAGTTAGCAGAAGCAGCTCTAGAAAGTAAATAAACCTGGCAGACTGCGAGGCCGCTGCTCTTTCTGAGCGACTCACCTGGAAGCAGCCGGCAGTGAAGAGACAAGATGATGCAGATCTATTGGTTCCTCAGGTGGAACGTAGCCGTAGCGTATTTACTAAAATACTTACAGGCTTTTAAAGCTAGGAGACTATTTAGTTGTTAGTGGGTTTGAGGAATAGCAGAAGTAAATATCTTTATAGCTTAACAAAGTTTATAACAACCACAAAACACAATAAAAAATCATTTCTACCATATGGGACCTTTGAAGTTCAGGAATCACTTTAAACATATTCTATTAGATGTAACCTGACAAGACCTCTAGAAAGCACATTTATAGCGGTTAAAGTGTCTGTAAATGAAAACTGTAATAAATCTAATTTGAAAATAGTTGTCTCTAATTAAAAACTGACTGACTCTAAATGAAAATCATGGTTGTAGCTTTACCGAGATAATATTATTATATTTAATACTTCAAATATAAATACATTTAATGCTTGGGCGATCACATTTTAATTAAATGTGATATTTTCTCATTCCATTTGTCTAATAACTTCTTTTCTCTCATTGTATTGCTAAAGGAATTTGTAGTGGTTCTTTTAATTTAGTGTACATGTTTTCATGTTAAAACACTGAAAATGACCACAGATTGTTGATGGTTTCATAAAAACATACGTCCTTGAGTGAAGGAGTCATTTGTTGTTGTTGAGTTTATATATGGGGTTTAATCTTGAAAAAATCTTGTCAACTCAGCATAAGCTTGAATTTTGCAGGTGTGAAATTGAATTTTTTTGTTTTGGCGACGGCTCCGGATAAATTTTAAGCAAGACTGAGAAGACTGAAAAATCCAGGCATGTGTAAAATGATCAGAAATCTAATCAAACTAGCTCAGAGAGGGTCTTGCACTTCAGAGAGACAGACAAAAACCTGCAATATGGGCATTAATTAAGACAAATCTATTTCCAAAAGATTTGAAGTTTTGTTAGACTCTTTTTCACTCTTTGTGGAAGCAAAGGGCAGTGGTGGCCTTGTGGTTTGTGACTTGTAACCGGTGGGTCGCCGGTTCGAGTCCCTGGACTGGCAAGAGGTTGAGGTGGGAAAGTGAGAGCGACCGCTTGTCCCAGTCACCACCACTGTGGGCCCTTGAGCAAGGCCCTTAACCCCTGACTGCTCCCCGGGCGCTGCACCGCGGCAGCCCACTGCTCCTAGTATGTATAGTTAAGGTTAGAATAGGATGAATGCAGAGAAGGAAGGAACCCAAGGGGATCAATGAAGGGGAGATTATACAGTGATCCTGCAGCTACCATATTCTCAACCTGCCCTCCCTTAATTTATAGTTACTCGCTTGATTTGTCTTGTTTTCTGTCCAGCTTCTACTTTAAACTCCCAGCCCAGATCTCTCTTCACGCTATATTATATATGTTGTGAGTCCAAAGGGGCCAAGAAAGAAGATAATCAGACATTGAGGCAGTCTGAGGCAGGCAGACGTATCTGTGGCTAATCTCAAGTAAAAAAGATTTGTTCTGGACTCTCACCAGGAGTGTTGGCCGCCTGGTCAGCTACAGAGTGAAGCTGTGTGGCTCTAATTCCCCTCGTACAGGTCTCATTCAAATGTTCACACAGTACTCGGTTTAATATCGTCGTAAATGGAAATCAAACTGTCATATTCAACACATCGCAGGCACGCCCGTTTCCCCCTCCAGTGATCCAACGCTGGAATAAGCATTTCAGGAGATGTCATGAAGTAAATTGGAATCCCTGACGGAGACGTTCAGGACGTCCTCGGGGCATGAAAAGCGTTTCTTATGTTCTGTATTTATACTAGGCTGTTGTTTTTTATTATATGCTCTGATGCTGGGATAATTAAAGTCAAATATATGTTAGAGATACTATCACAAGCTTTTATGTTCCACTTTTGTTTGACACGTTGCATCAATCTTAAAACAGTGTCTCAAATTTTCCACTCGGCCTGTTTTATGTTGCCTTTATTGCTTCAAACGCGGCATCGTTTATGTCTTTGTTTTGCTTTCTTGAGCGCTAAATTTACTCGAGTTACTGGCTTGACGTTTGGGAATAATATTAGTTGCTTAACCCTTTAAGTCCTCGTGCGTCATCGGCGACACGTTTGGGCTAGCGCACTTTGGAATACCGTAAATATGTCACCGTTTGTGCTATCGGAAAAAAATCAAACGGTTTCTGAAAGCTGAGGCGTTACACTTTACAGCCAATATGGTGTCATTACGGTAATTTCATCCAGCGGATTCCTGGGGGGGCACGAATGAAAGTACCGTAATGACACCATATTGGCTGTAAAGCGCAACAACATTACCATTACGGTCATTACGGTAATTTCATTCGTGCCAACCCCCCAGGAAATTACCGTAAAATTACCGTAATGACACTATATTG
>OMNN01098879.1:0-20190 GCA_900302755.1 Chromis chromis | reverse complement strand
TTTCTGTAAAAGTTGGCAACTTAAAGGGACAATATGCCATATACTAATAATCTAACCTTTATTGATCCCCCTGGGGAAACTCCTTCTCTGCATTGACCCATCCTATTCAAAGTTAACCTTAACTATACATACTAGGAGCAGTGGGCTGCCGCGGTGCAGCACCCGGGGAGCAGTCAGGGGTTAAGGGCCTTGCTCAAGGGCCCACAGTGGTGGTGACTGGGACAAGCGGTCACTCTCACTTTCCCACCTCAACCTCTTGCCAGTCCGAGGACTTGAACCGGCGACCCACCGGTTACAAGTTCGTTTCACAAACCACTAGGCCACCACTGCCCCCAGTCTGTGTCCATGACTGAATAAATGCAAATACGTGCATTTCTAAAATGTCAAAACTATTCCTTTAAATTGTTTGCTCTGTTGCTCTAACTTTATATTTCACATACAGACATGAGAGTGTATCCATCTCCTTATCTAATCATATTTCACAGAGAGCTGAACTACTGAAAACACATTAATGTGGCAGCTGTCTGGGTTTGTGCCAGTTGTTGACCTTTCTGTTTATGTCTGTACAAATATGAGAGTGAGGATGGACAGGGCAAGATTTTTCTGGAAAATTTACAGATCAAAATAAACTGTTCACATGCCTAGTTGGTAACTAAGTGCCATGCTGTTTAAGTTTACTTTGATATGGTTGCTTAGGAGCAACCACAGTTTGGGCAGATGCCTCATTTGTTCCCAGGCCTATTACAGCATTCGCATGGACGGTGCAGAGCATATTCTCACAGGCAGAAAGTGAGCTTGTGTGTAAATGACGTACCTCTGCAGAAAGTCTTTCAAACATGTGCCAAGATCAATTTCCATCAAAGGTCCACAGAGGATAGTATCCCACCATCTCCTGGAGGTTAGTCAAGTGTATTTTGGATGGAAAACCACTAAGAAGCAAATGTTTTATCCACAACAGTAGACATCACACAGCCTGCGTGTCAAGTTTACAGAAAGGTTCTCAAGGTCCTTTCACCCAGAGTGCAAAGCAAAGTGAAGGTTTTATTGTTTCAAGATCCAAAGCATACAATTAAAGTTTTAAATTGGTAACATAACAACACTTCGACTACTATTCTGGCAATGCATATTTTTTATTTAGTCCAAGGCTGAGAGAACATGTACAACTAAAAATGATTGAAAGCATATTTGTATTAAATGAGTGACTACATGATGAATACATTTTTAAAACCTAATTTTCATAGTTTTGGCATTTCTTTCTATGATTTATGATAGCAATTAACTCTGAGCATGTTTACCTTTGTTTTCATTTTCAAGTGTGTGCTTTAGATAACTGGAATGTCATCTGTTGTAGGTCTGTGTCTGGTGGTGTTGCTGTTATTACAAATGTTGGGAGTGATTGCCATCACATGGCCTTCAAGAAAATACATTTTGTTTTTGGATCTTTTCTCAGGATCTTGAGTTAATCTTCCCGAGACATCTTCTCACATGCTTGCTCCTGCTCACTTCATGTTGCTATGTCCGGAAAATATTTAAAGAACTTATCTTGACCTTTAACCCAGAAAACTTAACAGCTAGAGTTGTTCTGAGGTTGAGCTGGACATGTGATAATAGCCCTCACAGCTCTGTGAAGCCTGAGAGTGGGCGGTGGCTCTGTTTCCTCTTCTTCCTTTGCTCATCTACATCCTCTCCCACTGTGAGGTCAGAAGCGTGTCAGCAGACTGTGTCGTTTGCCGGATGTCAGCTGACAACCTAACCACTCCAGCCATTTCCATTACCATAAATACCATGATTATTGAACACAGCACAGCAACCCTGCCTTCATTAGCACAGTTATTTTGTTTACCTACAAGACAGGAATCATATAACGTGTTAATTGATGAGCTCTAGACGTGCTGGTAGGTGGACTTAGTTGCATTTAGACAGAGCCAGGGGAAGCTATTTTGATCTGTTTTAGGTCTTTATGCTAAGCTAAGTTAGCCTGCTGCTGGTGGCAGCTTCATATGTACTGCACATGACATGACAGTGGTCTTTCTAATAAAATCTGCAATATATATAACATTACAGTAAATCAGTGAAATCTAAGGCAGTAATGGTGTAAAGTAATTTTAGCACTAATAGTATTTTTAGGATGATTTGGCAATATTTTAGTCATAATAATTGTACAATGAAAAGTTCTCACCTATATATGGATATGAAATATAAATGTCTAAAGTGCGAATCTGTATTTCCTGCCTACATGACACAATACAGGATAATACAGTATACATAAGGCATCATATAAATAGTACATGTACCTAATGCAACTTAAGAACTGTCAAGGTTAATTTAAAGACCCCCTTCAATGAAAATCTGTTTTTTTTTTTGTTTTTTTTTACCTTGTTAACATATCAATATAGTGTTTTATATATGCTGGAAGACATCTCAGCATAAGCAGTCAACACCATGGCTGAGCATTTCCACCTTGAAACTGCAGTGTAATGATAACAGTGTTAAAACACACTGAGAGGCAGTAACTACTTAGATGCAAGTCTACATCTTTGTTTCCTCTAGAAAGATCCGAGTAATTCCAGAGAGGGACTATAAGATAGACGTGCACCTTGCAAGATAAAATATCAAAATGATCATAATCTGCCCCTTGTGTGTGAAACTGTACAATATTTATCTAATAGGTACAAAAACATCAATACATCATAGGAATTAGGACTGACATTGAGAGTAATACAATAACTCACTGACTGAGTCAGGACCCACAAACACCACATTGTTGGATGCCTCATGATGACCTCAGAAAATACTTCACGTGAATGTCATTGTGCTGTAAAACTGGTACCGGGCCTCTCTCCTTGAGTCACAAGGTATCGAAAGCCAAAAAGAATGCATAAATTTATCAAAATATGTTGCTCATGTAGTTTGCAGTTTAAATCCATCTGCTAATCATTTGGAAGTGTCAAGCAGGATTACAATCATGTAGGATTATTTGGTAATCATGGTAACATGTATCTGAGTCAAAACATGACTAAAGGCATTTTCACCAGTCAGTCAGAGAGAGGAAAGCACTGTGGCGTCTTGTGTTATTCTGACAGTTCCTCAATCATGAGTGAGTCAAATGTAGTGGTCAAACAGTAACTATCTGCACAACTACAGTCACCAAAACTGTCCACTGAATACACTCATGTGGTATGCACCCTAACCACTCAGCTAGTGGGTCATCCAAGACTAGCTAAATGCTGTCAGCAGTGAATCCCCAGTTCAGGTCCCAGTTGGCCGGACATTTACTTTATGTCTTTCTCCATATTTCCTGTCCCTTTTCACTGCCACCAAGTAGTAAAATCAGCTCATAAGGCTTTTTATTTCAGTCCATTTCACTTTTATAGTTTCAGGTTCATCTTTAAAAATCTCTGTCATTGTTGAGAATACTGTTACACTCTTCTAGTTGGTTTTATTTATTAATTACGGTACACTCAGAGCAACTACATTAATAAGCAACAGTTGGTAACGAGTACTTTTCAATCCTTTACCTTTTAATTTCTCTGATACATCCTGAAAAAAAAACCCTGGGCAAAGACGAATAAAAAAAAAAAAGACTCACTACCAAAGAATCCTAAATTGCAATCTTTGGTGTTATGGAATTGTTCCAGATTTCTAAGATCTTCTGCCCCTCCGTACAAGAAGTCAGTTGCTTCGCAACAGCCGAACCTGGAATCATCCGGGAAATCGTGTCGTTGCTTTGACTTTGGATGTTCACTGCTTCACGCCAGCACCAGAGTATAAGCTGTAGGGAAAAGTCTTATTTGGGGGTAAAATCACAAACCTTTTAAGCAGGTTTTATTAAATCTGGTTGGTTATTCTAAACATGCAGATTTGATGTTCCAGTGACCAGGTAGCAGTTTGGCTCTCTCCCCATTCATTTAGCCTGGGCTGTGATCTTGTTAGGCACCACTTGGCAACCATCTTGGTAGGAAGGCAGTGCTTAGGGCTATTTCTGTTTAGCTAGTTTAATTCACTAAAAATACAGATTTTTTTTTTTCCCTCATTGTGTCTCCACTTCTAAAACCAATCCAATGCATCCCTAAACTCATCAGAGGTGGCCAGTACGACACATTCAGGGGCTGCCTCTTTGTTGGATACCTCTTTCATTCAAGTTAAGCTGTCTCTTTTCCCCCCTCACAAAGTCCCTCGGCACAGTTGTTGACCCATTTTAAACCCATGGTGCTTCAGACAGTGCATTTAAAAATTCAAAACTTTATGACTGTATAAACCTCTGGCTGTCAGTAATGTTTTTCGGCACCACTTATCATAATAGAAGAATGACACAAGAGAGCAGGACTGGTGCCATGTTTTACCATTCATAGCTTGGCATCATTATCATTTAACCAGACTAAATTTAAACTGTTTTCTCAGCTGTGAGACACAGTAAGCATACTTCCTAGCCAGCAATCCTCAGCAATATGCTTTATTCTTCTTGCAAGTCTGTGTACAGAATAGAGAAATGCTCCCAAAATGAATAAATCAGAAATTAAGTACTTTCACTCCATAACCCACACTCCAGTGCGAGCTTTCACTTGGGAAATGGATTGTGGTTTTGGGCATTAGCGCTGTTGTATATTTCATTCAGACTGACTTGAACTGGCACATTAAAAAATGACAGTTCTGAAGTCTTGAACCTTGTAGAAGGTTACTGCTAATGGATGCCAGTGGGTAACGCTGTGCTATGTATGCTTTGGACACATCATAGGGACCCAGATGTGCATTTTGTAAAGCATCATGTAAAACATCTTTGATTATTTAAATATGAGTTATTAAGCTATATTTACAATTCTTAAATACTTAGAATTTAATAGTAGCCGTTTAGCAACCGATTAACCTTCAGGGGCATCGTCAGCAGACAATATCAAGTGGCTGATTGTCTGGGCTGTGTGTGCAACTACGGACTGAGAGAGACATTTGCATGCAGACTGTGCGACCAGAACCATGCCTAGTGGACACAGACAAACCTGGCAACCCAATTCTGCCAACAACAAAAGGTAGAGACAGAACTTACTCTGAAATCTGTATAAAAACCAGTCCCAGAGTGTGTCAAAGTCTGAAGGGAAAACCAGCTGAACAACACATGGAATACTTTTTGATCTTTATTACTTGTTATCCTTTTGGGGTTCTTGCCATGACCGAGAGAATAAAAGCAGTATTTTTGACATTTTCATAAATACACTTATTCCTGTTTTTGCCAATTGTCAGATGAGAAGATCAATGCCACTCTCATATCTGTGCTTTATGTATAGAGCTGCACCTGATTAGCTTAGCATAGCTTATCACAAAGAGTCAAAGCAGGGAAACAACCATCCTGGCTCTGCCCCAAAAATTAAAAATACAACTGTAAGCAAATTGAAAACTCCATAGCATTCATAAATATATGTAAAAAAAAATTGAGCAAACAAAAAACAGCATGGTAAGTGCTTCAGTAAAAGACAGCCTGACTCCTTTGTGTCTCTTGAAGACATTTCAGCTCTGATCCAAGAGGCTTCCACAGTCCTGACTAGTATTTATTCTCACCCCCAACTCATATGCCTCAAGTCTTTATACCAACTTAAGCTAATTGTCTCCTGACCTCAGCTCTATACTAAAACACAGATTAACCTTTGGCAACAGAGCCAATAGGTGTTCCCTACAATGTCTTCATTCCTTCCAGTTTTATTATTTTTTACTTTTATGTAAATTTATTGAATTTAGAAAGTCTCTTGAAATCTCTTTTGCAGGAGAGACCTAAAATAGAAGTCAAGCGTAGAAATATATAACGTTATAAAGCATCCGTATAGTATATGCACTAACATATGGCACCTATGTATGCTTTTTTATTTTTGAAGTATTTGTTTGAAATTGCTTTTCACTCTTTCATTGCTGTGTAAAATATATATACTATAATTGTATAGCACAGCATAATGTTGTGCAATGTCTAGTAAAAGGCTCTAGCATTTTCTATCCAGTACTGTACTTTACATTGCCTCATATAAGCTAAGTTCTGTTGGATTCTCTTAGTATTGTGATTGTGCTAACTCCATATCAACTATCTTGTAAGTTTTATTTTAGACTACTTGTGATTTTCCACAAAGGGTGTACAATGCATGGTTACAGAAGGTAAAAGATTTCCATCAGGTCATTTCATCAAACCCTCACCCTATACTTCACTGATTGGACCAGCTTCCAGGCTGATTCTCTGTTGTACTCACAATTATAGGTGTCTACATTTAAAACTGTCAAATACGTCGTTATATCAGATGATATGTGCTCTGAATGGCACAATAGTCAAAACATGTCCGACTGGCGGTCCTAAGAGAAGTCAGGACTGATGAGGAGATCTCATATAGTTACCTCAGCTGCGTCGACCCTGCTCCTATAGACGCACAAGTAGTTTTCCAGGCCAAATTTCCAACGTGGGAATTCCTGGAAATATGTTGCCTTCGGCTGCTGTGACCACGGCTGGAGAGAAGCAAAGCACAACTTTCAGAAGCTGATGGATGCTCTAAATGTCTTCAGTTTGTTCAGCTGAAAAACTACCACAAAAACACTGGAGATGCATCATTTGTTCATCCACACTCAGTAGCAAAACAATAGCGCACATGCTCACAATAACCATGTTGCAATAACCACAAGCACAGGGCCGTGATTAATGATTATTGTGCTGACTAATTTTACAGCAGTAGGACTCGACATTACTGTGGGCTGTCTGCAAGACAACACAGTATATACCTGCATTCATTGGTCACATTATTAGGTCCCTCTATGATTTGTCATTGTAGAAAAAGTGCACATTCAACACCTTTATAACAGTGTCAAGAAAACACTGAAGACTGTAGGTATCATAAAGTACACCGACTTCAAAAGACACAACAGTCAAGCCACTGTCGTGTAAAGTGAATACCATGGACTTTGTCATTACAATGGAATGTTCTACTGGTACCGTGTTTCCACCGACCGGTTTTAGTTCTAGTTCGGAGCTAGTTCCTAACTAAGAACCGGTTCTTTATGTTTCCACCGCCGAAGAACCGGCTCCTGGTTCTAAAAACTGGTTTTTAGAAAGAACCAACTCCTTGCTGGGCCAGAGCTATAAACCGAGTGCTCGGGAGCTGGGGGCGGGGCTATTGTGTGCGGCAATCAGCTGTGCAGAGGGACACAGAAGCGCTGCTGACCAGCGATCAGTGGTGGAAAAGGACACATAAGTGATAATATGTGTCCTTTTTCTCCAGGAAGTCTCTGGTCTGATCAGATGTATTGGAATGAATCCCGGGACACACGGAAGTTTTGCACACGCACACTGTTGCACTGAAATCTGGTACAATTGTGTCGCGGATATGCGGAAGTGCCGGCGGTGGGCAAACGCGGACCTCTCCGGACCTTGTAAACATCGTTATAAAGAGATGTTAGATGTTAATTTGACACTGACCTAAACATTTGTCCAGACCAAGCACCAAACACTCCCATTGCAATGCTTGAGGAACACAACCAAGAGCTCAGGCATTGGATTGGCCTCTAAACTCCAGAAATCCGGCATCAAGCACTCACTCAGTGTGATCCATGGAGGCCCCCTCCCTGCAACCCCCAGTACCCAAAGAATGCACTGCCATTACTGTACTAGACACCACCAGATGTCCCGTGTCCACGCCCCAACGTGTCAAAGCAGCTTTGGACATGCTTTGCCTGAGGTGGACCTACATAATATTAAACGGGTGGTTTAAATCTTGTGGCATTTCGATTTTATGGCAGAAGAGTTTAATTGGGTTGCATTAGATTATAAAGGAACACCTAATAAATGAACACTGGGTGTATATCAGTATAAATAATCAGTATGAATAACATAATCCAAAAATACATTTTTATTATGATTTTAAGTTTCATTCATGACAAAAACTGATTTTGTTGTTTTTGTTAATCAGTTCTGAAAAGGTGACATAAGCAATATGATTTAAGGCTTATTCTGCCTTGTCTAATTGCCAAGGCAATAATGTAGGGAACCGATACATGCATTAACACTAACATTTGATACATACGCTAACATTTTTGCATTCTACCAACAACTTAGGTTTTACGTTTCCAAGTCAGTGTAAAGTTCTGCAAAATTCATTTCACTCCACTGTAAGAAAAGCACTTCAGTTTAGTTCCGGGGCTGTTTACTGCATTATTCCTTTTTCATTAGCCCCATCATGAACCTCCATGGCCATAAACTTGATTGACTAAAGTGGTGCAAGCTGAGCCCGTTTATTACAATCTTAACTGAGAAGGATTAAAAGTGAGTGGTGTTGGTTACTTCAAATAAGTGCACCGTGTCCACAGGAATTGAATTACAAAACCCCTTCTCACCTTGTCTTGTAACCCGAAGCCCAAACTTTATGTTGAGAAATGTGGAGCTGGCGCAAACAGATAATCTCCCTCCTCAGCGTCACCACAAACCACATGCTGCCTGCTAACTTTTTACCCAACATGAACATTTATTCCACCTCTGCTGCTGAACAAGATGAGCAATTACACAAGCCTCCTTAATGTGGGAGCAGAGTAATTTACATCCATGACAAGGATGAGGAGATGGAGGCCTAATCTCAGCTCCACAGAGGCTTAGTCATTCAAGCCCTTATTTTCTGCTAGCTGCTAAAATAAAATGATCTTTTCATATTGTGTTTCACCACAGTCTAATGTGTCTTGGTATCTTTCTTAACCACGAGTAATCTTAGCTTTAAATTAGTGTTGTTCATCTGGTGGGAGGCCTGAGGAACTGAGAAGTCACCCTGAGGTCAAACTATGTGGCCTTGTATGAATTTCTCCCTCGTTAATTTTACTGTGGGCCTTGCCCTCCTTGTCAACTATCCTGGCCTTTCTGGGTAAAGTGATCCTATCTTCTCATGACGTGTTCCTTGAGCACATACCCCAACTATATAAATCATAAAAGTGCAGAGCTGTCATTTTCAGCGTTTCAGTCGTCAGCGTGTTTCAACATGAATGGTTCTTCTGCATTTTCCCCCTCACTCTGTAGGCCTCTAAACATGGCACAGGTAAATAGTGGGTAAATAGAAAACAATGCCAGCTCACAGATTGTTTTTAATCTATGAAATGTGGTGTTTGGCTACAGGGTCGTTGTGCTTTGCCAAATTCTAAAGTTGATGACCCAGTAGAGAATTGGAGGATTTCAGTTTATCCAGCATCATATATATAAATTCAATTTTAAAAGCATTGTTGGTTGGTGATCAGTCAGCGGATTTAAGATCTGAACCTCTAAGACCAAAACTGATTCATTTTTCTTAATGTGGCAAGAATGGGTTAGAAATGAAACATTCACTCTCGGTGCACCACATCTGTCCAAATGTGTTGCCCGTTACCACAAGCCGACTACCTATGCGACTTGTGCATGCCTCTAAAGTCTTCCTTGGATTAATAAATGCTGCCTTTTGCCTTGGAGTCTTGGAAACTTGGGAGGATTGTGGGTGATAGCAAATAAAAGTCTGGAGAGTTGATCCTTGGATGACTTCTTCTCTCTACCAGAACCAACCTTCATCTGAAGAAAACAGCAAATCCACCCTGAGGACAGAGCTTCCAATCCCCTACAGCACACATCCGAGAGGCTCTTATACGAGTGTTCAGGCAGTACTTCCATTACTTGCGAAACACTCTGCTTTCCCATCAGTAACCATAGAAATTGTGACTATTATTGTTTTCCATAATCAATCAAAAGACTAAGTTAGACTCCACTTGTGTGCTCCAGCCGTTTGGGGATTGGGGATTTTCCGCTCCTGGCTGAGTTAAACTAATTAGCTATTTATTTATTCACATCGAGCACAGGCTGTCTACCAGTACTGTTATGTTCCTGTGAATTCAACACAAGATAAACCCCGATTTCTGGGAAGGTGGGCACGGAGTGGCCACACTATTTAATTTCCTGTAAAACATCTTGTGTTTTTAGATTAGACCTGGTCTTTGCTCAGCATCTCCCCTCACAAAACAATAAGAAACAAACAGAGCAGGAGCCAAAAAAGGCACAATAATCCAAAAAAGAAAACATTTATGAAACTTCTGAGGGATTATCAATCTGTGGTAACCGTCCTTTCTCTCTATCCGGCTCACTTTCACTTTAAATGTTGCGGTAAGGGTTGTGTGCTGGATTTGTTTTGGATGTTATACCGTCCTTTGCTGTGTTTGGATAGACCGGATCTCGCTGGGAGCTGCCCTCATGTTCCTTGAGCTTCACACAGTTTTCTTTCTCAGGTTTTTAAGAGTCGAAGCGTCGTGGGAAAACCTACTGACCGTCCTTTCATCTTCCAGCTTAGCATTTGCTCGCTTATATTTTTTATTATTACACCTTTTGGAGCCATTTTTCCACCCTTCCTTCCTCAAACTACCTCATCCTTATCCGCCTTATCTCTCTTGTTGTTTCCTGCCCCTGCTTTTATGTCTTTTTTTTTTTTTTCACAGTCATTCTGTGCTTTATCTCCTTTACTTGCACGTCTCCATCACACATCGCCTGGAATAAGTAGAAAAATGCACATGTTATGCCATGCTTTTTACTTGGAGGGGTGAGGGGGGGGGGCGCATGCCACTGAGTTCTTACCCGGTGAGTCATTCCTCTCCTGAAACGATGATGTCATCCCTGAATGCAGTTGAAAAGTTACCTGATTCGAGGCATTCACCCGTGGCAGACTCCATGATAAAAATGCTGAGCAGTGTTAGGACCGTCTTTAAAATTGCATAGCCACCCCACCATGCCCCCCTCCTCCTCCCCCATTCCCATATTTCCTGCCATCTCTCTCTTTTTTCTCTCTCCTACAGTAATGGCCTTGCTTTGTTCACTCAGCAGCATGCTATATGCTCCAAGGCCAGATGGTCTGATTTAGGTGGCATGCTGAGGGGGATTGAAAGAATATGAATATTTCACTCTTTTGGCGTATATATATGTGTGAGAGAGGAAGAGACTGTGCACATAGAGGCGTGTTTCTGCGCCGAGATGCATGCGAGTCCATGCGTGGGTCGAGAAAAGAGGCACAGCAGACATAAGTGAACGCCTCACAGACAAAGCCTGTCCCCTTGGAACGACGCGGAATTCAGTTTTTTTTCAGCAGCAGCAGGCTCGTTGGTGGGTCAGAGTTCATTTCACACAGCTAGCTGGTATATGGGCCATGCATGAGTTCCTTAAAAGCAGCTGTGTTTACATCCAGACTACGTTCATACAGGAAAACAGGCCGTAAGTCCTGCCACTGTGTCTTCTTCCCCTCTCTGGCTTTCATCTCGCCCCTATGCTGCATGTTCCAGAACAACACCTAGGCTTGAAAGGTTTAACCCTTTCAAGCACCTTGTCTTCACGGAAATGGTGACAGGAAGTGTCAGGGGTTTTTATCTTCTGTGTTTCTTTGGATCCTTTGCTGCCATTGTTCGACACACCTGCAGTGTCTATGCGTATAACTCAGAAATGCTACAGCTATTTGATTGGGCAGATAGATAGTACTAATCTGACACAGTTTGCTGCAAATGTCAGAGTCCTGACCTACAATCTACAATTCTAAACACTTGATACTATCAGATCTGTGCCTTAACCTCTCCCGTGGTTTAGGAAAATATATTTTGGGTAAAAAAATAAAGCTTTCACAGAACGTTTTAAGCTTCTCCTTCATTTTCTGAGTTGCGAGGGTGACGAGTCCCGACCCATCTAATACTGTATATCAGGTGCGATCAAAAGGTTCAGAGACTGTGCCTATAAAAATCAAAAGCCACACCTGATTTACATTTGGCCACCATTCCTGTCAAAGTAGTTTCCTGGTGCAGCGATCCACTGCTCCCAGTGCTTTTGCGTCACTTGTAACCCTCCCTGGAAGTCCTGTTATGTAAACATGTCAAGCACCATCCACATTGGGCTTTGAAGGGTCACCTTTTTGACAGTTTAGGAGATTCAAATTTCATTTCATTTCATCATATGGAGCCAAATCGATCGAGTAGGGCAGGTGGGGAGTGACAATTGTGATTTGGCCATAAACCAAGCACACAGTGCATTGGAACACCCTCAAATGCTAAATGTTCTCCCTCTCAGCCTCTCAGGACATTGACCTGACCTGACACGCCTTGTCCGGTTTCGGAGACTGCTGGCTCTTGTACTGTGAAAACTGCTGTTTGTGTCTGTCTGCTACCTCAGACACAACACAGACCATAGACCCACCGCTTGTCAGCAGTGATGATTCCTGACATGAAGGTAACTCATGGGCTGCTGACTGACACAGAATGTCATGTGGTTTGATCAAAAAGTGTGTGGTTCAAAGAGAAGAAAACATATGATTGACATGGCAAGGATCTTTTTGATCAGAAACATACTTGTGATAAGTTACCACAAACGTAAAACACATTTCACCCAAAAACATAACTGCTAAAAAATTACATTACTATACACCTAATTTGCATTCTCAGACAGGGCTCTCCTTAACGCACTGTGTGGTAGCCGTTTCAGACAGGATGTGGTGTGTGCTGCGTTGGGTTCAACTCTGTCGGAGTCACAGAGCACAGAGCAACGTAGGTGGAGTGTTCAGAACTTTCCGTGAACGACGTCACCTCATTCTTTTAAGTGAGAAGCTTTTGTTGCAAATACCTCAACAGCGGAATTTTGGGAGCAGCTGGCACACGAGCTAGCAGTGTTGTTGTGCGTTCTCAAGCCACTGAAATGATTGGGTTTCAGAGTGCAGTGGTGCCCTGGTCACATCCTGTGTGGGCCATGAGGAACCATCTTAACAGTACAATGAAATAATATGCAAGAGAACTTTTCAGACTGATCTCAGTAACTTTTTCTTTCAAGTGTCCCATATCCCCAGAATGTTTCCATTTCATTTATTGGTTTTCGTTCAGGCGATTATCACTTAAAGTTATTTGTTAGACTCAGTTTAGACTTATATTTTTGTTTGTTTTGATGGTGGAGCTTGAAGTACAAATTGTGCTTTACTATTTGACAAATTAAGTTCATATTTACAATGTACTTTAACATTTTTGTACTGAGCTGCCAGTTTCTTAGGCTGTGTTCACACATACTGAAGTGAACCGAAGTGAACCAAATGCAAATTTTTTGTGGACCAGAAAAAAAGCGTGGATTTTCTGGACCTTGTCCAACGTCTCGAAATCTAGTGCGCTCTAGTGGACCACTTGGTGACGCGAATCACGCTGTGCATTGAGCTATTGTTTTTAAATATGGATGAAGAGATACTTAGTTTTCTCACCATATTCGCCGTAGCGAGCTACACGTTATCTATGCGTAATGTTTCTGATTATGTCGAGTCTTTATCGGAGTCCAGAGCGGCGTTGGAAACAATGTTGTTGTGGCACGAACCGGAAAGGAGACGCATCATAAGGCTCCAGGAGGAGACATGCTTTGTTACTAGCGCGCTGCAGTGTGCTTCTGTCCCGTCCCGTTTAGAAAACATTTCATACGCTCCGGTATGTACGTTTGCATAGAGCAAACGAAGCGGCCTGAGACCACGTTTTCAAGTGAACCAGTTGGTGCGCACTAAAAGTGGTGCGCACCAACTAGTCCCTGTTCACACCAGCAAAAAAAAACGGACCAAAGAGAGAATCGATCTCGAGTGCGCACTAAACTGCCCAGTGTGAACACACCCTTAGGCTAAAAGGCTGATTGTTAAATGTGGTGACAAGCAACACTGGTGCACCTCAAGAAACTGTAATGTCATTGTTTTTTACCATCTTCTACACCCCTGACTTCTGCTTCTACTTGGGAACACCTACAGAAGTTCTTAGATAACTCCACTGTTGGCTGCATCATGGATGATAAAGAAGAGGAGTACACTGATCTAGTTGCAAGCTTCGTAAGATGGTGTAAAGCAGCCAATACAGCTCAACATTAGGAAAACCAAAGCGCTGGTGGTGGCTTGTGCCTCAACAAGAGACCTCCAACCCCTGTCATCATAGGAGTGATGGAGGTAGACACCTTGAGTTCTTAGGGACGCAACTCAACAACAAGCTGGAGTGGTCAGACAGCACTGAGGGTACAGAAAAGTAAAGCACAGACTGTTCTTTCATCAGCTTATCAAGATGTTCAATGTTTCCTGAATACCTCACATACAGGCCACTGTAGAAACGGGGTAGGTGGTTTAGCACAGAGAAGTTTTTCAATTATCGGTATTTTTATTGACCGATTATTGATAAATTCAATGCGCTACTTCTGGTCTGATGCAGCCTCCTCTCTCTGTCTGTAGTCACTCAGAAATGTCTCTCAAGCAGAGACTGCAAAAACACATTCAAGACAACAACCACAAACCACAAACGAGGAAGTTAGCTACTCTCAAAGTGGCTAAAGCTATGCTAGCAGTTAAGTTAGAAGGCAGCCATAGATTAACCTGAAACATAGTCTGGAAAACAATAATTAATAATGATTAATATGGACCTTAGTGGGTATACTTCACGGTCGACAGTGACACAACATGGGGACAGCAGGGATTGATCTGCCACTTGTGTTTTCCTCTACATTTTCCTAAAGCCAGTGGTGTGGGACAATAGCGAACAGCTAACCAAGTGATTACACTGCAAACCTTCTGCTCACTGCAGAGAGTGAATGAAATGAAATACAGTGTATGGTAATCTCTTATTCAGTATCAAGACACCGAAAAATGACATTAGAGGTTACCTTGACACACCTCTGGTACTTTTTCTATTTATGTGTAGCTCACCGTTGATCTGTATCAAAAAGTAAATTGAACAATGTAAATACAGTCACTGTGGGGAAAATAAAGTACCACATGGCCTGATCACAAACACAAGCGCTGCAAAGGTGAACTCTAACACTTAACTACAAATCAAAATCTACAGCATAGGTGCCTTCAGTGGGATGCCCATTAACCTTTTATATCGAGTATAAATCCAGCTTTAAAAATGAATGTAAATCTGTCAAAACAACTTAAATTCAGAGAAAAACAGAGGTCACACTTATTATGAAAGACAATTAGAAGGCACATTTTTGTGGAAAAACAGCTGTTCTACCATAAACCTAAGTATTCAATGCCCTGTACTTCGCTTCCCTCTCATGCACAAGGACAAGCACTGTAAGGGAGGATGAGCTGACGTAAGTCCTACCTTGTTAAGACAGTCTAAATTAACTAGCAAAGATAACACACCAACCCTAATCCCCAAATCTTAAACTGCGAAGATGTAAAATTGCAGCATTTTGCATATGACCTTGTCAGTTTGTCTCAAAGACAAACAGGGCTATTATACTTGGTTTTATTAGACTGTACAAGTGTTGCTTTTATTGTGTCAACCCCCGACAAAAATGTGTTGGCAGGACATACTGTTTTATGTTGTAAAAACATTTTGAATTGAATAATTCTTCTCTGCCTATTTTTTTAAAAACTTTCACTGTTTGCAGTACTGCCGTTTTAGTTTGGAAACATCTTGAGCAGAACAAGTAATCTGTATTAAATATGCTTTAAAGATATCTGTACTTTTATGTATTTCTTCAAACCCAAATACTTACCCCCTAGCTCGTCCCACCACATCTTTTTTCTCCAGCCAGTGTTGGCCCTGCTTGTACAGCCCTCTGTCATCCACTGCATTGTTGTCCCCTTTGGTCAAGAACTTAATGTCTCCATTTTCCCTGCGAACAAAGCATCAGCACGATTTTTAGATTCCCCTCCTTCGACTCTGTAAGTCTGGGTGAGGATTCATGAGTGTGAAATGTCACAGAGGCCTCTCAAAAAACTATTTTTGATACCTTTTCAATAGAATTCAGTTCTATGAATGACATTCACAGGTTTCACAGACAAGAAAGAAACTCAGTGACACTAAAAGTTCATCGTGGACAACGACACTAATAAAATACACATTCATACTTTTCATGGATCTTTAGTACTCTGTGTACTATGGGGATCTCTCTGCCTTCTATCCTGAAGACAACGATCTCTCCGACTCTGATGGGGTCTTCTACCCGGTTGGTCAAAAACAAGAGGTCTCCTCTGTGGAAAGCTGGCTCCATGCTCCCACTGAAAGGAAGTAGATACATGTTGGCAACATTAGCTCTTACTATTGAGATCATTTAAACAGGACATTTCCACTCTTAAGAATAATATGTGTTGCAAATCTCAAATTTTATGTTACAGACATTATCCACATTTAGTGGAAGCATGTAAATTTAGAGTTGGAAGACAATTAAATGTTTGCAGCATTTGGAATTGTTTCAAGTTGGAAAACAGGAAGTGCTGTCCATTATCAAACTGTAATGTTTGCAAGGCCACAAGGATGTATTAACAACTACTACAACATACCAGCTCAACACTGCCTGGCTTACATTAGAGCCAATAAACTGCATTAGGACATCCCTCCCTACCAGTGAACTGGGATTTTACTGCTTGCATTAGTTAAAACTAAAGGTATTATGAAAAAGAAACTAAATACATATTAAGTAAGAAAAAAAATTCTCACAATAATCATCTTTTAAACTTACAGAGAGGGTTCAAGCCAAAACTTAAACAGCAGACTAATCATACTTATTCATGCTCATACACAAATAATGCTGCACCTAGCATAAATACTGTGTGTTTAATACAATCAAAAAGTCATGTTAGCCCGAAAAAAACACAAAAATCCTTAATCTACATGAAGAACAGACATTTCATTGAGGTCGCAGGTTAATTTAGTTAATTTCGTTCAGACTGAGATTGTGAAATTCAGCCTTCATGACTATTTCAAACTTTTACAGTCGCTGGAGAGATGCTATCATAAGATGTGAAAACACAAGAGGAAAATGAGAAAGCTGTTGTGCAACTTATGCAGAAGAATACGTGTAGTTAACCTCTTGGTGTCTACTGCTGATATTTTGTAGTTGTCCAAGGGAAAATGTGAACCACAAATACTATGATCGCACTTCATGCTGAGGTACAAATCTTCAGCAAGCAGCAGACAGTGATTTGCCCACTGAATTAACGTTACACTGCAAACTAAAAATCAAATGTCCTTGGAGAAATGCACTTCTCTCTTCTCTGCAAAACTGTGTCTATTTCCGTGCTGAACTTACCACCCATGACAGTTATTTACTACTCAGGGGAACTTACTGCAGCTCTCACAGCAATGATTCTCACCAACAGAGGAGAAAGATGGTCAAATTTAAGAATCAAAATCCCAACAGATATTGGCAAACTCACCTGAGAACAACAACAATCGGGCTCTCGCTGCCGGTGACCACCATCAGTCCCTTCCAGATCATCAGCGCAGAGGAAACAATCATACCAAAGTTCAGCACCTGGTAATAGAGCTGCAAACAAAATTGGAAAATTGAATTTGCATGACTACCTTTCAAGACCCAAGTGTGGCTACATAATTAGCAGTTAGAGGTTTTTACATAAAAATCAACCAACTCAGTAACATTATCTTTCCACTGTGTGCTTAATATAACGTTCAATTCACTGCTGATTTGTTTGTAAGTACATCTGGCGATGAGACTTTTGCTAACGGTGCTATGACACTAGTGTGGTAAAATGAGGAAAATAGCTAGCTACACTGAAGTCAGTGTTAATGCTTACACCAGGTTTACATGTGTATTTCATGCTACAGTTTATAGAAGACTATTTGAAAGACACGTATGCATAAAACAGTCCACTTTAAAGGTCGCTAACGAGTGACAGTCCGGCTTTAACGTTAAAAAGCGGTCTGCGGCTAGTAGTCGTTAGCTTCGAGCTCTGTTCACATACAAAGAGGCGGTCAAACATGAGAGTGAACTACAGTTCCGGTACCCACCTGCCGCTTATTCATGCGACGAACATCGTCAAGAAAGTCTAAAGATAACATTGTGGCAAATACTACAGCGTAGAAAAAGCACCTAAATCACATGAAAGCGTCTAAAGTAACGAGCATATGGATGCACGGTCGATCACTGAAACTTGCATCCGAATCTTCCGGGTGCGCTCCGACGGAAGTCCCGCCCACCTGCGAGCGCTGTGTTGAGGTGTCAGTTCAGGATACGAGGCGGAGACGCGGCGCAGGGGGGTTTCCAGCAGCAACTCACCGAAATACACAGTTTTGCTGACTCTGTGTACAGTCAGTGCTTTAGTGTAGAGGCTCAGGGACGCTGCAGATGTTGTTATTCATGAGAGGAATAGCTTAAATGACACGTGCACTGAAATAGACTCTTTATGTGCAATATTCGAACTCATCCAATTCTAGTGCAATACTTTAATCTATATGTGCCATATTGTAATTTATTTTATTTTATTATGTAAATATAATGTCACTGTTTTTGTAGTACAGCTAATCTCACTTAGAGTGTAAATTCCACTTTTATTTATTCAGCTTATGTCTTTATACAGTACTTCTCACCTTATTCTAGATTTTATGTACACCGATCAGCCACAACATTCTGACCACTGACAGGTGAAGTGAATAACATTGATCATATTGGTACTATGTGGTGTTCTGCTGGAAAACCTTGGATTTTGGCATCCATATTGATGAGACTTAGACACCCAAATAAACGTTGTCCCAGAACAAGCACACTCCCTCATGCAAATGGCAATCCCAAATGTCACTGGCCTACCCCCACAGGAAAATGCATCCCACCACATGGCAACAACATCAAACAATCAGGAACATCTTGAGGATCATGACAATGGCCCAAGATGTTGATTTGACCTCAAACTTCCTAGACCCCATTCTGATCAAGCATCAACAGGATGCAGTGGAACAAGTTGGATTGACAGAGGCCCCACTGCACAAGCCAGAGCACCCAAAGGATCCAACAGAAGTTAGAAACTGTGAATGTATGATGTATAGCAGCAGCAGTTGATATGATCTTTGTCTTTGTCCAGCAGTTAGAGAAGAATGTACAGGCTGAAGGCTTCTGGGAGGAAGGATCTGTCCATGATGCTCCATCAGAGAATCGAGTTCCAACCCAAGGATGCTGATCTCTCTTATGAGTTAATCAAATGTTCTGTTGATTTAGTAAACACAGTCGAAGCAAGACCGTTTTGTTTTCATTTTGGAGGAAGAATTTCTATAATATACTGTTCATGTGGCATTTTACAGCATTTTTTATTTTTTATTTTTATCTTTTTGCATTAATTTGGAGTCACCTGATTTGCTTTCTTTGCCAGTTTCTATATTTGTCTGACATTTTGGTTTCAGATGCAGGTAGCCTTCATTGAGTTAATCAGGTCTCATTTGTTGCAGCAGTTGCCTGCTCCTGAAAGAAACTAGGTGGATGAGGGCGGACGCTGATCCAAAATGGTAGTTGTAGCGTGAAACCAAAACAATGAGCTCACAGTACAAACACAGCAGCTTCCTTGTTTCCATATGTGAGCCAGATTACGTAAAGTTTACAATCTGTGATGTCTTTATTGTTATCCAGTGTGTGTCATAAATCAACAACTACTAATGAATAAATAAAACTGAATTAATCATTTATGACATATTAATGGCTGCCTTTCAAGGTGGGTAAACTTTATTCTGCAAAGAAACCAGTGGAAAGGTGAGTTTACTTTCCGCTACAACCTTAATGAACACCTTTCTCAATCGAAATTGTCATAATCTAATGAAAAAAAATCTCAGTTGACAAGTGACCAGTAATTATTAACAGCTTCCCTTCATCACAGACTACATCTAATTTCCTAGAGGAAGTGCTTCTGACGGAGTAGCCGATAACATATTTAGTGACCACACACCTGTAACCTACCAACCTTCTCTGGTTGTTGACTCACCATTATTAGCACATATGTCATGCGTGTTTGAGCCGTCATTAAAAAGTCAGCTTTTATGTTGGCATCACTGTGACTCACTTAATTGTGTTTTTTTTCCTGGCTGTTTAAAATTTCATTTTGATTTCTCAACCTGCCTTGTGAGTTGGGTTTTGTTTCTCCCCCCTGATGCACAAACACTGTTTGCTTTTCCCGTGACACAGTTTAGGGTCAACAGGGACATGTGTGTACCTCAGTGATGACATACATAATATGGTGTTTAATATATCACCAGAAATATAGAATTAGAACACAATTTAATATTCTTGCTGTTATTTTTGTTTTTATTTTTCAACACAAGTAAGATATACACCGATCAGGCATAACATTATGACCACCTGCCTAATATTATGTTGGTCCCCTTATGTGGTCAAAAATGCTCTGAACCATTGGGCATGGACAAGAGAGATCGGAAGAGCGTCGTGTAGGGAAAGAGTGTAGATCTCGGTGG